>PVIH01008535.1:7271-90082 GCA_004025045.1 Sigmodon hispidus
AAAAAAAAATTCAGAGGGAAAGATGAACACAAAGAAAATATAGGTGTAGCAATCTTATTTGTATTTCTTCCCTTGATAAGCCATGCTTATCATTCTTATCCTCTGTATAGTTATTGTTAACTCTTCCACATTTTAAATTCTTTTTACTGTGTTTTTTTTTTTTTGATAAATACAAAATAAAGAAGGAAAAAAAAAAAAAAGAAAAAAAAAGAAAATAGCCCAGTCAGCAACCTGAGCTGGAAAGCCAGTCAACCCAGACTTGCACTTCAGATATACAGAACAGGATGCCCATAAATAGGTGTTATGTGAAGCCAATGAGTCTGAAAAAGCTTGTTGTGTAACCACAGAATACACAGCAGCACTGCTGCCCTCCCCACACCCTGCAGTATTAATTGCCAATACCATTGTTTCTCAGCAGTGAAGTAGATAGCCTCCTCCTCTTCTTCGTTCCGATACAGAGCAGGGCAACTTGACACAGACAGAATGTCTGGATCTGGGGACGGTAAGGAGTGCTGGGGATGCTGGGGATGGTGTGAATGCCGAGGGTGAGCTACCAGAGGAGCATGTGGAGGAAGCTGAGCTCGCTGAGACTGTGGGGAGGATGGCACAATGCTGCGTCGAGAGCGGCATAAACTACTGCTCCGGGCTAGAGACCCAGCAGGTTTAGGCACAGTCCCTGAAAAACACAAGCCAGGAGAAATGCTCATAAACAAACCACCAGTGTCCCTTGTCCCTTAGCTGTCTTCTTACAGATGTGTACACAAGAAGTGATGTAGTAGAGTATCAGATTTAATGTTTATTCAGGTAACTATGTAACAACTGCGACTCTTTACCATCTGTGAAAAAAATAGTAATTAATACAAATGTAGTAAAAAAGATAACAGAAGTAAAATTAAAATAAAATGCACATAATATAGTTTTATTATAAAAATCTAACACTATTAAAAAAGGATTTAAAACTTTATTTAAAATAACATTTATATTTAAAGTCAATATAACATATTTATAAGGAATGATAATTTATGAACACTATCCTGAAGCAGAAAGAAAAATAGTATAAAGTATCGATGGATAGTCTTTGACATATCACATGTTTGACTTTTACAAAGGTTTAAATAAAGACTGCACAGTCTTTCAACTGAAACCAAAGCTTGCTTTCTGAACACAGATCCTCATGGACTAAGCCTCTGTCTTAGATTCCCTGTGTCTCAAGCTAGACTCATGCACATAGAGCAAAGGGCTCTTCCTCAGTTTCTTTTCCTGTACTTAAGCTGTCCAAGAACATCATCTCAGGCATGCTCAAGTTGGCTCTTTGTGCATGCTGCATTCTTCGAAGGAAGAAGGTGCTGGCATCCCTTTCTCTGGCACCTTTAGAAAGTGGGTTCTCTCTGAAACTCATGCTGTTAGACAACAAGTATCCTCAGACTGCACATCAGTGCCTCCTTCTCTGTCAGTTTTTCTTGCTCTAGTCAAACCATCCACTCATCATTAATGTGAATAATTGCACTTCTAAGACTCATCTAACCCTTGACAAATCAAGAGTTTTGACCTCTCCTTTGCCTTGCTGTCTAATCTGATATCTTGACTTGACAATCATATTGTGATAAAATCACAGAACAAGAACATGAAATGAAACAATTCTCTAGTATTAGAAATCACAGATTACCTAAACAGAAACTCTAACAATTTCATTGAGGACAAACTTCTTACCAACAACTTCAAAAGACCCTGGAGTGAATAAAGAATCAAAGTGACCTACGCCTGTTATCTAGTTACACTATTATTTTCCAGTAAATGTGAAAATAGACACTTTCTATCTTCCTCACTTCTTTTTTTAATGTTTATTATTTTATTTTATTTTATGTGAATTGGTGTTTTGCCTGCATGTATAACTGTGTAAGGGTGTCAGATCTTGGAATTACAGACAGTTGTTAGCTGCCATGTGGATGCTGGGAATCAAACTCAGGTCCTCCAGAACAGTCAGTGCTGTTAACCGCTGAGCCATCTCTCCAGCCCTTCCTCACTTCTAATTTGCCTAACAAAATACTAATCAATACTATTCTTTCAAGATAGAATAAAAAGAAGGAAAGAAAAGTAAAACATAATGATAAACAGAGAAGTATCCTTAAATAATGGCTAAGTTATGACAAAAGTGATGGTGACGAGTGGCAGTCCACACATCAGAAGCACCAGAGAACACTAATACACAAATGAGAAGTTGATAACATCCAAGCTGTCTGGAGCACCCTAACTGCTGAGAGTGAGGGAGGAGGGAGCAAAGAGAAAGGGACGAAGAGTATGGTGTGAAAACAAACCATAATTACAAGCCCTGGGATAAAACAGATCAACAAGCAGATAAACATCTGCATTAAATACCCTCAAACAAAAAGGAAATAATGCCAAACAATTCCCACATTTATTTTGGGGGCTAGGAGGAGTAACTCTATTCTCTATTTTTCTACTCACAATGAAGGTATCAATTTACCATATCTGGGGTTTCTTCATTTAAAATTACACATGTATTAGAATCTTTTATTTTGCTTTTTACATACAAAAAAACATGCCTTATGGCCATTATTTCAAACATAACTAACACATAATATAGACCACCAAAGAGGTATTTAAATGAAGCACCTTCACCCTACCTTAGACTCTATTCTTATAGCTTACAGACAGGCTTTTCAAACAAAGCAAAATGTCATACCACTATGTGGCCACTGGGTGGAGGCATAGCTCTCCAATCCTATGAGCTTAATTTTCAGATTAATTTCTAAAACTTTCTATTAAATTTCTAATCAGCTCTTGTACTTCTTATTTATAAGTATTAACAACTATGTATAATACCACATTATTTAAAACATATTTTTCACAGTATAAGTATTTTCTTTTAATGAGCCCAAACCAACAATACTTCCAAAAGTGCTTCTAAAACAGGCAAATAATAATAATTAAGGAAATGGATCATTCTCAAGTACAATGATGATTCCTAACAATTACATATTTTAAAGAAAAACTAGTTTTAAAAGGTTTAGTATTTAAACAAATGCACACATTTATGAATCAGTGCTATGTAAGGGCACATACATTAACAAATAAACAAACAAACAGAAAAATTCAAATTGCAAGCCAGTTTGAATATAGATGAAGCTCCAGTTATCACACTGCCTTGTGGCCCAAACAAGGAGACAAATGAGCTCATGGGCTCCCAGCATTCCCCAAACTTAGAACTGTCCCCTCCCTGCATCACTGTAAGAATTACTGCTGCCTCCTCACTTTACCCCACCATAAACTCCATTAAAGCCAGAAAAATGATAACAGCAGGGACACTGGTTAAAAATCATTAGCAAATTAAAAGCTAGTTTTGATTAAAAAAAAAAAGTGTTTTACACAATCAGAACTGTTCAGGAAAGCTGTAACAGCTGAAGACAAAAAGTCAAACCTAAAAATTATTCAGATAAGATGACTTACTTGGTCAGTCTCAAAAACTCAAGTTTTAAGTTTTCAGTTAACAAAAGACTAAACTAATACACTTCCCCATTCTTCAGAGCTTTGTTCTACTGACAATGTAAAAAGTCACAAAGATTGGGAAAATGGACCAGGTAAGTAATAATAAGAATAAAAAGTTCCTAAATAATCTCTAATATAAAAACCTGCAAATTAAAAACATCTATAATTCTGCAGAAAGTCAAAATTTAAGCATTCAAATTTTATCTTACCAAATTTTTTTTACAAAGTAAAACTCAAAAACACAGCATACAGCTAAGCAATATACATGCACAAATGCTACCTTGGAAGGACTTACATTCTAGCAAAGAAGTATGTTGGCACACATGTGTAATCTTAATACTCAGAGGGGTAAGACAGGAAGGAGACCAGCCTGAGGCACACAGCATGCCTCATCTTAAAACAACTAGAAAACATCTTACTTATTTATATGTATATATAATGTGTATTATATAAAATATATGCACATCACATCTAAGGTTTATAAACAAGCAGTCTTTGTTAAAGGTAAAGAGATTCAGTACTTCAGGATATAAACAGAGCAGAATAACACTACTAATAAAAGAAAAGCAAAGCAAAAGCATTATAAGTAAATAAATTGTAAGCTGACTGGAGTCAAAAGCAGAGCCAGTATCCAAATCCAGGCTTCCAAAACTTTGCCTTAACTTTTTTTCTACTGTAGTTTTCTGTCTACAGTTTTCAGTATTTCATTTGTATAACCACTGGCAGTCATAATGTTGTACCCGTCTCTTTTTAATGTGACTCTCCCATTTCAGTTTAATAATAAGTAATGGTTTAAAAATAAAATCCTTCAATGAGTTATATACAACAATTGCTGAAATATAAATATGTGATAAATTAGGCAAGTTAATCAACTACTCATGCTTCTTGATAAGACGTATTTCCAAAACAAAATATATATCACATAAAGAATGCATATATGAGAATATGTCATATAGTTCTCCCAAAGAGTAAAATAAATATTAAAAAGAAATCAAGAAGAGTAGATTTCAAAGTATATCATTCCTAAAAGAGCTTTTTAGGAACTTACTTTGCTGACCTTACTCACCTGGAAACTGTGACACTATTGGGGGTGTGTCTTCATCTAAGTCATCAACTCCCCCAGCAATAGGGTAGGGTGGAATGGAGACTCTAGGCATCACCACCCAGCTGTGGTCAGAGTACAGAGAAGAGGTAAGACTGGGGAGCCCCGAGTTGTGAGCTATCTGGAAGCCACAGATCTTCTCAATCTGCTGCCAGCGAAAAAGTCTTTCTCGCAAACACGTTGTCAGCTCAGAGAGTGCTTTCCTAAAAAGTCAACACGTGAATTACTTATTGCCTTGAAGTCTTCAACATGTATTGAAATAAAGGCAATGACAGAACGAGACCATGGAAATTGTTCAGGAAGAAATTATCCAGTTTCAGAATTAGTATAAATTCTGTCACTATGTATACTTCACTGGTTAAATACAGGTTAACCTATATAGTACACAGCTCAACATTGTAGACAGACAGACTGGTAAAAGCATTCTCACTTGGCTTCCAGAATCTTGTGGTCAACTTCATCTAGGGAGGAGCTATGTGCAACGTGCAGGGTCCCAAAAACTGTGCTTCTCTTCTTTTTAATTTTTTCTGCCTGGAAACCCAAAAGGTAAAAAATAAAGCTAAGTTTAGGAAAATGACTACTTACATACTAATAAAGTTGATTCTTGTTTTGACTGTATTAATAATCATAAAACAAGTAGAAAATTATTAGCCAAGATACAGACATGTTTTCAAAATAAGAAAATAGATGAGAAAGAAAGCATGCTTTCTCCTAAGTCAAAGACATTTAAATCTTTGTTCTGGAGAACTGTCTTTCTTATTTCTATAGCTGAGAAAGACTAGAATCTTCTATTAAAACTAACAGAAAAACATTAACCAAATTCTATTCAATGAGGGTTAGTGAGCCAACTATGCATTTTTTCCAGAATTCAGATTAAGGCTTATTCTTATTCCACACAATTTAATAACAGCAAACATGAATTTCTAGTAACTACTAACCTGCATCAGACATGAGGCAGCAACCTGGAGGAGAAAAGCTCCGTATAAAACGTTTACAATAGTGATAATAAAGACAACTTCTCAAGGAGACTGTGGTAGTTTTGAAAGCTATATATGCACTTCTCTACAAAGAGTTATTTTTCTTTCAATTCAATTACAAGATTCAATTTAAATGACAAACTCTAATTTTAAAAACAGAACTTTCATGAAGGGCTTTTACTGAGGTTTTTGTATTCCAAGTGATACATGAAATAATACCTCATCCTTAGCAATGGCTAGCTGCATCTCAGCATTCTGTCTCTTAATATTGTAGTATTGTACTTCAACTTCATGTGTTAGCTGAAGCCATTTCTGAAGTGCATCAGGGACAGACCAACTGCTTCTCATTTCAAACTCCTTTTCAGCCTTCTTTAGAGCCATGCGGACCTAGAAGGACAAAAGGAAGAAAAAACAAAGGAAAGAAAGACTGAAATAAAGGTTGGTGCCAAAATTAAAAGAAAAATCAATTCAATTATGGATTTTACAAAAACCTTTCACAGCCACTAAATCTAAATGCACTTTTTATGTCAAACCAGAGCTGCTTTAACTGCTTTCTAAGTTTACTAAGCAAAGCTAAAAAGTCACGGATTAGGGAAGGGCACATGTGCCCACACTCATATAAAAAGTTGACATATTTAGTTTCTGTATTTTATAGTTGTCAAGCTAAAATAAGTAAGGCACAGAGGAAAAAAAATCTAGGAAACATATAAATTACTTACTACACTTTCCCCACAATGCATTTTTTTGTCACCTAGGATATGTGCTAATGCCTGACACCTAGTGGACTTCCTAGTTCTCATTTCCTGACACCCTCCCTGTCTGTTATTTCTCCTGCTTCTCCTCCTATTTCTATCTCATCCACTGCTCCTCATACAGCAGACAGCAAGTAGAGCCTGTGCATGAGCAGACTATGGAAATATCAAGAAAACCAGTTCTGGTCAAGAATATACTTGATTTTCCCTGTGAGAAATTATGCATGGCCTTCCCTTTAAATATGAAGTATTTCTCCCACATGCCATTTAAGGAAGCCAGTATATTAAACAAACAAACAAAAAAAAATAAGATGTCTGATGTGGTAAGTGTACTAAATGCTAAGAAAAAAAAATATCTAAAGAAAAGCCTCACTAACAGAGGGACAAAGAAGGAACAAAGAATCTGTTCTGAGAACAACTTACCTAAAAACCTTGACAGGGTATAAACTAGAAGATATGAGGTGACACATGGTAGGGTTGATGTGGATAACTCAAAGTCTTCCCACAGAGCCATGGGTGCATTGTGGAGCACACTGCTTCTGGCCCCGACCCATAACTGTAGAGAAATGGCTCTCACACACTCACTAACGTAACTGAAACTCCATTCCTAAACTAAAGTGCAGAGGAATGTTTGATCTGAACAAACCCAACTTATTTAAATAAACTTTTCTGTTTGCCAGAATAAACTAAGAAGAGGACTATACAAACTTTTGATTAAGAAATAGAACAGCTGTTGAGCAGTGTGAAAAAATATTTTAAAACTCCAAAATTAAAAAGAAATCACATTAGGACACACAGTCCATAAATCAAAAAAAAAAAAAAAAATCAAAAAGTTGAAAAAATCAAAAAGTTGGAATTTGAAACTTAAAAAGAGTGGAGGGGGGGCTCTTTTTTAGTAGAAGCATAAGATAACACTTGCCTGGTATGAGTCACTGTGTAATATATATGGGACAATATGATTTAGTAAGGTCGGCTAAGCTGTGTGGCGTCCCTACTAATCTCTCAGGAAGAACGAACTCAAGGCCAGGCCCTGCAACATGTGTTCCTACAGAGCACCACAAGCAGTCTGTAGCATGCCTTCACTTTCACAAGACGTTAAAACTGAAAACTCAGTGTAATTTACATGTGCAAGCCACTAAACATAGAATTTCAACACATTTCCCTCATGTTATCCTTTATAATCCTAAAGATTTTCCATAAATTTATTTTTCTTAAAACAATTCAATTATTTTACACTGAAACTTTGTACTTTGAGCATAAATTGAGGCTGAGTAATGCTTAAATTAACTTAAATAATGTCTCAAATGTGAAATTTATGACCACTCCAAATTAGCAAATGTTCAACAGCTATTGTTCATAACTTTGGTATTTGATTAAAATCTTAACCTTTACATTTGAGTTACATTGCTAGCCATGAGGATGGTCAAAGTCAAATTAGCTAATAGCATTTATAAATGAATTACATATGTGAAAACTATTTATATAACTCTGGTACATTAAAAACAAAAGAGCACCAGATGGTGGTGGCACACACCTTTAATCCAACACTCGGGAAGCAGAAGCAGGCAGATGTCTGAGAGTTTGAGGATAGCCTGGTCTACAGAGCTAGATCCAGGACAGCTATGGCTGCTACACAAAAAAAAAAAAAAAAACAAAAAAAACCCTATCTTGAAGAAAACAAACAACAAACCCTAGAGCAATAAATAAAAACTTATCAAAAATATATAGCCCAAACACCTCTAACTTGGCTCCTAGACATGATTTGGCTATATATGCCCATGAAGTTTTTCGTAAGATTCATACTTCTGAGGCTCACTTAGACTGATAACATGAGATTTTTAGGAGCATAATCACAATGTAAAAACTATTAGAATACAAAGTAGTAATAGCCAAAAGTCTTCATTTAGGAAAATAATACCAAATGATCATTTTTGAAGTTATCTCCACAGGAAAAAAATATGTTTTAAGCTATATGGGGTTGTATGATAACATATGGATAAATATACATTAATTTACCAGTTTAATTATATCAGCAAATGAAGCACTGAATAGCAGTACAGGAAAATACAGATTTGGAATAGGAGTTTATGAGGACAAATTACTTTCAAACTACATACTGCAGAAACAGGAAATTGATACATATGCATGCCATGAGATTCTTCTACAATCCTCTCTTCTCCAAAGTACTGTGAAATGTTAGAAAGCCTACTCCATCCTATCTTGAGTAGCTGAGTAGAGGAAGCAGATATCAGGAAGGACATCTTTGGAGATAACTTTGAAGACTTTTACCAGATTGTGCTCTAAAGCCATCTAACAAGTTTAAAAGGAATGACTAATAGAAATCCTTAACATCTGCAGCCTTTGGCTTTACAAAAGCCCAAAACTAGAAGTCTTAACTAGGTGACATTAGAAACTCATACTTACTACAAATACTAAATAAACACTTCAAATGAATTCTAGGCAACAAATCTAGCATGACATTATGATGCATTAAAAAAAAAAATTCTGGCAACTTAACCTTTCAGTTACCACTTTGTTATTTTTTACAAAATGACTTCATCAATGATTAAAAAAAATAGCTGAGGAACAGTGTACAATGAAAATAAATGTAGATACAGAAGATAGGACAAAAAAGAAAAAGAGAACACTGGCCCTGTTCCTCTGCATAGCAACAGGAACATGTTCATGAGAATGGTACCTGCTCCAGCTCCTGCTCTGCATACTGGCGTCTGCTTAGCTCGCACTCTGCACCTTCCCTCAGCTCTCTCAGGCGACAGGCTTCCTCCTTGGCATAGTTGATTTCATCCATCATTTTTCTCTCTAGATTTTGCTTTTCTACAGCAACAGTTCTGTTTTCCTCCTGTGCCTTTTCAAGTCTTAGAGAACAATAAATTAAAAAAATATTCCTCACATAAGTATCCAAAATTTCACTTTTATAAAAAATAAAACATTGTTTCAAATAACATCATACTTCTTATAATCAGAATTTAAAATAGTATTTCTATTAATCTTAAATTAGGGTACGTATCAGGCATATTTTTTGTTGTTATTATGTGTTCAAAAGACAAGAATTGCAGAAAACAGTCTCTGCAAAGATATTATCCAGAAACTTCTAAATATTTAAATATGCTTAAAAGTAAAATTCAACTGTTGTCCCTATATGATTTATTTTGTCTGATCTTCTACATATTTATTCAAGTTGTAATTCTCTGAAAATACAAAATGAAAGGAGCATTTAAACCTAATATGAATACTAATCTAAATTAGCTGTTTACATATACACCCAGGTAACATTTTTACAAGATATTAACAAGAGTTAAGATTGGCTTTAGTAGTTAATTTTGTTTTTTTTTTTTTTTTTTTTTTTTTTGAGACAAGTTCTTATGTAACACAAGCTGACCTTGAAGTCACTAGCTATACAGTCAAAGACAATGACTCTGTTGTAATCACCCTAGCTCTACCTCCTACGTGCTAGAATCCCCAGCATGTGTCAGGACACCAAGGCTGAATAAGATGTTTTAGTTACCTCTCTTGTAAGTCTATGAGACTTTGCTCTGCAGTTTGTAGACTCTCTAGGTCTTTCATCATTTTTGCAACATGTTCCTTTGATGTCTTATTTTGTGTATAAGCAAACCAACACCCCCCAACACCAATTACTATGGAAATTGTGAGAATAAAATCCTTCATCCAGTTATGAGGTGGGCCTATGAAAAAATAAAAGCAGATAGTTAAATTAATTTGAGTGTAACATAATGTAAATACAAAAAGCAGATATCCAATGCAAACAAAACTAAACATCTCCTCCCCCATGATAAAAATTCTAGCCTTACAAAATCAAAACTCTCTTCAAACAATCAGTATGCTTATTTTCCAGCAATCAGTAATGCTAACTAATATACAGGAGCTGCAGAAAAGCAAAGGAAAATGCACATGGCCACAGAAAGGCAGAGAAAAATGGATATGGTCATGGCATGACATTTTCAATGTCATGCTACTGAGACAAGCCTAAGGGGCCCATGACTTGCTTCCATTTCCTTCAGTCAGGCCAGGCCACTATCACTGAGATACAAACTAAATAATCAATCATTCACCAAATGGTATTTCCCCAAGCATGTAGTTATACAACAAATTATGCTCATCAGTGGTCTGTTACATTGGGGGAATATACTGCCCACCAAGTAGACATGATAATATTGTGTTAACCCACATGGAAATGTGGAAGAAGTTGTTACTTTCACCTCCAGAGTTGAGGCCAGGAACATCTAAGCACCCTACAAATAATAGGAAAGCCTCTTCCCCTATACTCTCCACTAGTAACAAAGATCCACTACTCCACTGTGTACACAGCTGAGAAGTCCTGGGTATACATAGCTAGCTAGCTAGTAATGTGGGTCAAGTGACTATGTGTTTGAGATATAAGGGTTAGAAGGAGGGGAAGTGCAGGATCCTTCTTCCCTAGCCTACTAAGGTCTGCTGTCAACCCAGCACTGCCATAGAAGGTGAAAGTCACCAGAGCTACTATCTTTCAAAATATAAGATATAGAAAACTTCTACCCAAATATCATTTTAACCTTGACCTGACTGACAAAATACACCAACTTTCCAGGGACTAATTTTTAGAGATACATGATTTCTGATCAAATGTAATGTAATGTTTTAATGATCCAAAAAAATGTAATTTATAGTGGTAAATTGCCTGGCTAGTTTTGTGTCATTTTGACATAGCCTAAGTCATCTGAGGAGGTGAGAACCTCAACTGAGAAAATGCCTTTGTAAGATTGGATATGCAAGTCTGAGGGCATTTTTTTAATTAGTGATTGATGGGGAAGACCTAGTCCATTGTGGGTAGGAGTCATCCCTGGGCTGGTAATACTGGGTTCTATAAGAAAGCAGGATGAGCAAGCTATGAAGAGCAAACCAGTAAGCAGAACTCCTCCATGGCCTGTGTACCAGTATCAGCTCCTGCCTCCAGATTCCAACCCTGCTTGAGTTTCTGCCCTGACTTCCTCAGTAATGAACAGTGGTGTGGAAGTGTAAGCTAAAAAAACCCTTTCCTCTCCCAAGTTGCTTTGCTCATAGTGTTTCATCACAGCAATAGTTAAGCCTGAAGACACTTAATGCTCCTACCACCAGACATTCTGTATGCTTCCTGTGAATGAACTCTATAGAAATCTCAAGTTTCTAGCCATTCCAGGATGCATCCATGTTTTTCTCTATGCTAGAAAGTCTCAGTGTTCTCTGTTTTCAGAGCACCCCCCCCACCTGCCATGCAAAACATGCACTGCAGGCAGCTATGGTCTCAAAAGGAATTGTTTTTATTTCTGCTTCCAGTTGAGAGGTTCAGCTCTGGCTTCATTTCAACCATGACTCTGCCTGAAATATAATCTCCAGGAAAACAATACACAGATTGACCAGTCCCAAATTCCAAAGTACTGTACACTAGAGAGGAGTTAAGTGAAAACTCCCTTAAAATTTATCTTTTCATTTGACAACATTAGTTTTTGTATGAAATCTAGCTTGAACATTACACTATGGTACTTGTTCAGTCAAGATAATTCTAAGACAAACATATTTAAAAGGTAATTAATTTCTTAGATGGTTTGCTTATTAAAATGCATGTTTAAAAATACTTTTTTTGAAAACAATTTGATAATACTACATTCTCTAAATTATGAAGCACCTTGTTCCTAGATAAATATAGGAAACGTTCCTAACCAAATGGCATGTAGACAAAATTCTGTACTTTTAATTCCAGATTGGGGGAGGCTGGTGGGGGGAGGGTTTCCCACACAAAACAATCATCTAGTGGATTCAGTTAAGGACTTGGGGCAAGAAGCAAACTTCAGGGATCCTGAGCTCCTTCAGCAGAGCTCCACTTCCTCTTTTCTAATGCCCACCAGCTCACAAAGAAGAATTCTGGCTATTTTACCAAGTGCTCACTTAGCTCCAGCCAAAACAGAACCATGATCAAAGTCAGGTAATTGCAGAACCATTCCCTTTAGCCTTCAATAGCAGAGCCCACATCAATCAGTATCCCAGATACACTCCAGAATCAAGGGAGAATAACATGTTTCCTAATCTGTAGTCTGTAAAATCCATATCCCCTGTATTAATTTCTATATTCTTTTTAGGATTCTGAAACAATAAAACAGAATTCTTCTAAAATACATACTGTTCAAACACTTCCTCCAAAAGACTTCAGAAATTTTATATTGTATAAACATATTAAACTTCTGAGGAAAAAGTATTCCTGTCCAGGTTAAGATTTTTAAATAAAAAAATGACACAATAGTTTCTTACACATTCCTTTTCAAACCAATCAAATAACAGTGTCCTCTTGGTGTTCCTACTAGACTTGTGTTCCTTCTAAAGCTTCTAGGGATCTTTGCTTCTTATCTATGTCTTAAAAGTTCTTTTCTTGGTGGCTAGTGACACTGTCAGGACTTACAGTTAAACTGCCGTATTATTAAGGGTGAACATCCAGCTGAATTAACACCAATCAACAGTCACAATAACCAAACATTTTAAATCTAGAAATCCAATTATCACTTAGCCAGTTTCAGGGCTTTTTACTTTAGTAACTAGTTTTGAAAATTCCCATTTTTATGGCAGAGAAGCTCATCCTATAGCCATATTTCCTTCACAGTTGGCAAGTGGCTCTTCTTGGTGGTCTGCACCCCTCCATTCTCTGTTTTCTTCAACAGCACAGGAATGGGCATACTACACTACTGAATCACATTGCATCAAAGGGATACTAACGTGTTAGAGGTCCAAACAAAACCACATCCAGTGCTTTCAGTTGAAGTTTCTGTCTGTGACTCCGGTCATTGATCTTCAACTGGGAAATCATAAACGAAGTCTCATGAACTGCTATCCTGCACATTAACAAAAAAGTTCACACAGAGTAAACAAAGTATTTCTAACATAAAAATTTAAATACATGAGCAACACATTTACTACTTCATATACTGGTGATCACTACTGAGAGCTTACATGTATTAAAACACACCACTTCAGAAACCCTTTCATAAAACTCAGCCACTAAAGGACTTCCTTGGGCTAAGAACTACCTTGCTATACTGAGGAACTTGTTTCCTAAAGTTACTTTCTATTATAGTAGAGGAACTTGTTTCCTAAAGTTACTTTCTATTATAATTTACTATAATTGACAAATCTGTGAAACTGAAAGCATTTTGTAATAACTAATGTTGCTATTTTCACAAAGAAAAATAAAAGTTACCAGACTTACTAAACATTTTTAGCAGATGTTAAAACAGTTCTTACTTTGGGGGTTTTTAATTACCAGTAGCTGAAAAAGCTCTCCCTACACTCATACCAGTTAACTACTTAAAATAACAAAGCATACTGAAAATCTAAATAGGAGGTAAGAAATCTTCCTGGGTAGGTTGAAGGGTGGAGGGATGCATGTAATAAGAAGTTCTCTGTGAGTTAGGAGGTGGAGGCAGGAGAATACTCAGAAGCTTAGTGGCCAGCTAACCTGGTATGTGCAAACACTAATAACAAAGAAGCCCTGTCTCAAGCAAGGCGGACAGAACAGATCACCATCTGAGGCTGTCCTCTAACTTCTTCACACCTGCTGTGTCGTCTACGTGTACCTGTATTCATGCCACAGACACAGTTACAGTATCACAGAATTACCTTATATCTTCAGAATTGAAAAGTGACATCATGTAAAATATACTTCTCAATGCACAGAAAACTCCTCTGGGTAACCACTGACCTGGGAAGTGTTGTTCCCTTCACATTATTATCCCTAAAATTCTTCTCATATTGCGGGAGTTCAACAAATTCTATCAACCATTGTAGGGTATCCTCAAGTGTCCAATTATGAACTGCAAGACAGAAAAAGACCATTTTCAAAATTAAAAGCTGGACACAGCTATAAAACTTCAGAGAAAGCAAAGACGGGAGATTAAACTTTCAATTAAACTCAATAAACAGTAAGTACTAAAATAGTATCTAACACTGTGTGGTTAAAGTAATGAGATCCACACTTGCTTTACTAAAGACAGAACCTAAAACAGCAGAAATACATAAAAACAAGGTAAACAGTAGTTAAAACTAATTCTAAAATAAGCATCATACAGTTTTTAAAGAATGAAATAATCAATCTCCCTGGGAGTAGATAACTTATCAGATAAAGTTGTAATTGACTTTTTGCCTAGCCCATTAATTCATATAATACTGTTAAATAACCTAGGAGAACCAGATCCAGCCTAAGCATAGAGACATATGGCAGTGACAAGATGAGGGAAATGTTTGTCCTTGTGGAAGCTAGGTACCCCAGGCAAGGATTCAGGTGGGGCAACTTAGAAATAAGGGAAAGGGAGGGGGAATCATGTCAGTCATTAAAGAAAATGGGAAGGGGGAAAATATCTCACACACACACAATGAAAGAGAAAAGGAGAGAGGGGGAAAGGGAGGGAAAGAGGGGCAGAGAGGGAGGGAGGGAAAGGGGGAGAGAGAGAGAGAGAGAGAAGAGATAAGCCCTCTGAGTTGACTATATCAACTAAAACCCAAAATAAAAACCCATAGAATTCTGAAGATCTGAGATAAAAATACTCCAACCAGAGAGGAAGGCTAACATTAAAGTCTT
The DNA here is from genome assembly GCA_004025045.1 of Sigmodon hispidus. Classification (NCBI taxonomy): domain Eukaryota; kingdom Metazoa; phylum Chordata; class Mammalia; order Rodentia; family Cricetidae; genus Sigmodon; species Sigmodon hispidus. Next base: position 22,227 of record PVIH01008535.1, read on the forward strand.
CATGAATGAGGTTTGTTTACTTTGTTGATGTTGTTTTTATTTATCTTATTTATTTTGAGAAATAGGCAGAAAGTCAGAGGGAACCATATTAGGAAAGACTGGATTTGAACACAGGTGAACTGAGCACAGAATTTTACTGTGCACTACTTTGAAAGTAACAACTAGCTAGAAGAAGAAAGCCATGAGAATCAAGCCAGAGACTTGTGTCTGCTTGCAGTGTTGAATGGGCTAACAGACTGAAGACAACCAGGAAGCAGGCAGTGCTGTGAATCCATCTGTGCACACACAGATCTGGAAAAGAACATTCTCATAAATTATAGAAAACTCTGAATTCACATTTGCATGCAATGTTTTCAGTCTGCCTTTTTCAATATGTGATCTTTAAAGAAAAATCTTGAACAAATCATAATTAACTAATAAAGACTTTCAGACTGTATGTGCTAAGTAGCAATTTTATACTGAGACAAAGCTGTTTCTTGTGTTCTCTTTTTGATAGAGCTCTGTCATAATGCCTGTATATAGGCCTGAAGCCTCTGGATCCACAGAGCCAAAAAATCAAGGTTACCAGTCAGGACTCTGACCTGGAAACCTCCCCGTGAATCTAATCCTGTCAAAGTAGGTTTTTTACAGGAAGGCTTCTTCCTTCTGGGATGACTACATGGAGACCTGCCCCATCTGACTGCCAAGAAACCCACAGCACAGCTGTACTGCACACACCCACACAAACTCTAAGCCAGAAAAACAGGAGAAGATTCCCTCTGGTGTTTTAATTTTTCAAAAGACCCAATCTAAGCAATTCAGAACATCTAATACTGCCCCAATATCCAAGGAGGCCAGGTTCAAAGGAAGAAAATCAAATAAAAAGGAGACAAAACTGCCCAGTCCTAATACTACTCTGAGTAGACAGTAAAGTAGCTTTATTTGAAAACCAGTTTTCCTTTGAATGTATCTTTAAAACAACACAATCCTAACACAAGACAGAGTTCCTCAAGGGAGAAAACTTACTTTTCCACTTGCTATCTGGGTTCTCTGAAGATGCCATGCAAATACCTTTTCTTTCTTCTCATACCATGTCTTGGGTTTTGAATTAGCTTTCTCTGCTCCAAAGACTGCCTGTCTTTCAGTCCTTAGGGCAACTCATTTTCTTTTTTTTTTTTAATCAGTTTTACCCAGTTTTATCCTGTATTTTGTTGAACCTTTCCTTAGCTAAAACTTCAACTATTCCTAAATCATTCTGGACTTTTTTTCCATAGAATTTAATTAATTACAATTACCTATAAGAAAGGAAATTTTTTCAATGTCTGCTTATTCCACTAAAGGATTCTTGAGTTCCTTCCTAACCGCTCTTTGCTAAGTATTCATGCACAAATTATTTGTTGGCTGCTATATAATAAATGAAGTAGGACAGACTTAGAGGGTAAGTACTATAAAAATCTATTCATATTTCAATGAGGAAATTAACAAAAGCTTGTCTGCATAAGAAATCCTCAATGTCAAAAAGCTATCTGAGGCTACCCTGTCCATTCTGCCTGTCTGTAAGTGATATTCTTCATGCTGCACAGCTGAGCTGCACCTACACCAGAGGGCAGGCAGGAAAGGACATAACATTTTTTTTTTTAAATGTACTTAGCAATTTATTCAGAGTTTGAAATTGCTAACAAAGTATTTGTGTTCAAAATTGTGCCAAGTGCCATAGGTTGATGTTTCAGTGATTTTTACAACTAATTTCAATACTAATCAAGAGAACTCTGGGATGGGAAGAGATGTGTCAGGCTGCACTGTACATCTAGTTACAGTCTGGGCTCTTTAACGCAGGTTCAGTTTTAAATAAGCAGACTAAAGAACTGAACTAAGCATTCTTTAAAATCCTGTCTTTACGACTCCATTCTAACAAGAGAGCGCTGCTGTCTGAAGCACCACAAACTAGATAGTCAACCAAGAACACTTCATTACAGAATGCTGACAGGGAAAATCAAATTCTAAAATGGTCCAGGACACCAATAAAAACTGTTGCTAACATTAACTATTTACTACATATCAGATTTATGAATGTCATTTCACATGGACACAGCAGCAACTCTGAGGTGAGCATTTTTATTCCTATGCTGAACCTACACTTTTCTCAAGGTAAATAAAACTCTTAATTAGGTATAACAAATAGTAAATGGCCACAGTAGGTTTCAGACCATGCTGTTTTGAGAACTGCCGAGCACTGTGCAACAGCATCACCTAAGACCCTCAGAATCTGCAGCTTTTTAAAATGTGCTGTATGTCCTTGCATCCTCTGCCACTCTTCAACTCAGAATAGCTTTCCTTTCTTCTGTTTGCCTGCCTTGTAGGTGCTCCTTCCTCCAGACATTTTGCCTATCACTCATTTCACTATCACAGCTACCCTCCTTTGTGTTCTTTTATCATCTACACACAGATCTACCATGAGACTGACCAAACACACATGTAACTGTCCTCAACCAACTTGCTCTCTCAATGAGAAGTGCTGAGAGAATTCTTTTGTTAAAAAAAAAAAGCGTCTGCATTATTTATTACTTGTGTATGTGCACATGTACAATTAAGTGTGCATGTGTGTTTTGGGTATGGACGTAAACAACAACTTTCAAGAGTCAGTTATCTCCTTCTACCTGTGGTTTTCAGAAATCGAACTCAAGACTTGCCAAGCAATTCCCTTTACGTGCAGAGCTATCTCAGCCCAGGAACTTATTAAGGGATTACAGATCTATTTTCATTAGTACCTTATAACTACAGTGAATGTAGCTTTTATCTCTAGATTCTATAAAGACACACTTGACCAAGCAATCACACATATGGTCACACATGTCTATCAGATGACATGTATGAAGCATGCTCACAATTGTTGTAGAATATTATTTTAACTATGTAAAGAAGTGTTACATTTGCTTATGCTAAAGATTATTACTTTAACTGTGTGCTGCTCTGTTACTTTTGTTTACATTGCATTTGTTTAATTGCTTAAAGATGTATATTTGTTTTACCTTGCTTGCCTAAGGCACCTGACTGGTCTAATAAAGAGCTAAATGACCAATTAATAGGCAGAGAAAGGATAGGTTGGGCTAACAGGCAGAGAGAATGAATAGGAGAAAAAGAAGAATGGAAAGAAACAAGAGGAGAGCATAAGGGAACCAACTGCCGAGGGCAAGAAGCCAGGCATAAGCCAGCCAGACACAGAGAAGCATGAAAGATATGCAGAAGTGAGAAAGGCAATAAGCCCTGAAGCAAAAGATAGATAAAGAGAAACTAGTTAATTTAAAAGAGCTAGCCAGAAACAAGTCTAAGCTAGGAGAAACATTCAAAACTACTAAGCCTCTGTGTCATGATTTGGGAGTTGGTTGGTGAAAAAAAAAAATCTGGTACAACTAACACTTGAGATTTGCTTTTAGAAACTTAGTACTAATAGCATACAAGTGTAGAATGTTATCAACTAGTAATGTACTACAGTAGTTGCATCAGTGGACGTGTGGATCTCAGGTTTATATACATGAGGCTACTAAACCTGGAGGAAGTAATAAAAAAGTTCCACAGAGTTATGTGAATTTGTCATAGTAGAATATATGTCTGTGCAAAGAAAAAGACACCCTAAAAATGTTTCAAAGTAGGTTTTCTCCTCCTCCTCTTCCTCTTCTTTTTGGGAAGGGGGGGGTCTCAGTGTTTCTGTCTGGGAACATGCTATGTAGATCAGGCTGGCCTCATACTCACGGAGATTCACCTCCTCTGCCTCCTGAGTGTTGGGATTAAAGGCACACTTGGTGAGGGCTCTGAAGGGCAATTGTGGAAGGTAAGATTGATGAGGAAAACCAGAACTTGTGAAAAGGTTGAGCTCTGATATAAGATATGGAAGAGCTGACATCTGGAGATTGAAAAACAACTAATTTTTGCTATCAGGACAATTTTTGTCATTGCTCAGTTTCAAAAACGGAAGGGGAAAAAAAACCCCAACAAAACAAAACAAAAAACCCTGTACCGCTTCCTACTCTCTACTTGCCAGACCTACCATAATGTAGCTATTTTGGAACAGTGCATGATAAAGATGAAAACTAGGCCTAAGAAGCGAAGGTTTTTTTGAAAGCAGTAGGGTTCAAAAATGAGAATTAAGAGATAGGAAGGGGTGGATATATTCATCAACAGAGGCCACTATAGTCCCAACTGAAAACAGGCTTCTAAGAAAGACATGAATGAGGACAGCTAGGCATACAACTAGAATAGAACTGGATGAAATGTTCTAGCTAGTAGAGATGGCTATCCCTGAATTTCTAGGATACTTACCGTCTCCACAAAACAGCACAACACTTGGGCTGTCTTATTTTGCTAACTACCTGCTAATATCTCGCGTCATATTATATTGTGAGCTCCCATACTACACGAGATACTATCATACTCCAACATAAAATTATCATTTAAGTATTCAATGAGTATGTAACATTCTTCCTTTAAAAATATAGTTTTAGTTTGAATTATCTACTTGTGACCCAGGAGTTGTAATCAAAACAACAACAACAAAAAACCCACTGCTCCTCTCAGAGTATTTCATCTCAAAGCAGCTCTGGAGAATTCTTGTTCTAGAAAAGATTCCAGAGGCTTAGAGCATAATACAGTTACCAATTTTTAGTTGTTGACTGAAAATTTTAAGAGGGTTTTGTGCTTTTGGTCCATTCCCCGGCTTAAGTACACCTAATATGCAAATGTGGTATAAAATCAAAACTTTAAAAGAATAAACTATTCAAATTACTTGTTCCTTTCATCCATAAAAGGCAATCTTATAAAGCCAATGCAGTCAATCTCCTTAGCCACAGTTACATTAAATTACAGGCCTAAAAACAAGTTTACTGAGTATAAATTTTAAGTTACAATTTTAGTTAATGCTGGTTCTCCAAATCTTAAAGATGTTCATAAAATCGCCCAAATACTAATTTAAACAAAAACCTCTAATCATAACACACTTCTGCATGTAAAGTTACATCGACAATTCCCAGTTACCTATGCTAAAAGATTCCCATGGTTTAATTCGTGAAATTCCACAATACTATTAAATAATATTATATACATTAAGTTATATATATAATATCCAAAAATAGTATTATAACTTTTATTCTCTACAGTACATCAGACAATTTAAAATTCCCAAATTTATATTCCAAATAGGTAGTATATATGGAACCAAAATTACTATAGGCTTCAAAGCTACAAACTATTGATCATCATGATCTTCCCCATACCTTTCTTCAATTTGAGAAAATCTCAAACTATAGCCAAATTCAGGGTTTCCTGTAGCATAGCTTGAGTGACCAGAACAGATACATAAGTCTTCATTTATGTTTTGCTAGCTCTTCGCTGTTGCAGCATTACTTTTCAGTTATATATTATTTGTGCTCTTGGTGTTACGAAGCAACTGGCAAGGGCTGGAGAGATGGCTCAGAGGTTAAGAGATACCTCTCATCTGCTTATTCTTTTTACACAGTTATCAAGTCCAAAAGAAATGGGACAAATGGCTAGCTTTGGTGCCTACTAGCATATCAAAGCACATGCCAGCCTCCAGGCTCTCTCAGTTGTTATGAGATATTACTTTAACTATGTAAAAATTAATACATTTGTTTATGTTGTGGAATATTACTATAACTAGGTAAAGGTGTGTTATATTTGTTTATGCTCCATTTGTTTAACTAAGTAAAGATATGTTGTATTTGTTAAAAAAAAAAGAAGCAAAGTGAACAATGGCTCAGTGCTATAAAGCTAAATTACTATTTTCAATTAGAGCATGAAAACAACCCTATAAAATACCAGAAGAGTTTATAAGGGCACTAGGGAAGAGAAATCACAAAAGGAATGCTATGTAACATTGCCCATTATAATATGCTCTGTGCTCTAGGTTTTAACATTTCTGTAAAAGTTCGGATATAATGACTTGACAATGTTTGAGACATTAACATGTTTACAAAAACATTATAAAGAATGTACGTATGCAGAAGTTATCACAATTTCAAATGGAGACTTTCATGTTACAAAGCCTTAAAAGTTCTCTTTACCCAGGCAGAAGTAAAAGGGAGGGGCTCGGATAATAAAATTTTAATTGAACATAATATAAAAATGAGAGAAAGGAACTTCTTATGAAGGGTAGAAAAAGTTGCAGGCCTACTCTGTCTTTCCTCAGTTGATTTCATGGACTATGCACAGTAGTCACTTATGAGTGACACTCCTGACAGCCAGCTGTCCAGAAAAAGGTTTATCTTTAGAACAGGGCCAGAATGTGAATTCCTAGCTGTGTGTCAATCATCAGGACATGTCTCTGACATGGATTAAATCCCCGCATCATGCTATATTTGGACGCCTAAAGCTATGTCCTGAACTTGGGAAGATCAGGTATTAGTAGCAGTGCTAATACTTTTGTTCATGTATCCCTTGCCATGCATCATGTAAGACTATGATGGACTATGTAGGACTTTTTAGAACACAAAATGACAATAGAAATTTTCTGGATATTCAAAACTTAAAACGTATAGGAATATCCTGTTCCGAACAGTAATTCCAGCTTTACCAGGAATTACTGTATAGGCTTTGTTAACCTTTTTCTACTATAAACTTACATCTTACAATTATTTAAACTGTATATATAAACAGTGGTTACTCCTATAAAGCTGATGAGAGGTAACAAAGACAGAAATAAAGAATTAAACTCAGAGAAATATTGAGTTCCCAAACCTATAACAAAATGCAGAAATGATGTAAATATACTATATGAACATGAATTACTAATTTTTAATCTCAAATACAGAAAATACATAAGAGAAAAAATATTTAATCAAGTATTCTTAAACATGTGTGTCACAGAGCAAATTTATGACATTAGGAACAGAGCGGCTAAATGTTTATGCATTTTCCCCTTCATTGTCAGATTTCTTCTTTTAATATTGAACAGAGACAACGGCAAGACGGTTCACATTTAAGAGCACTTGCTCCTCTTGCAGCTGACCAGAGTTCAGTTCCCTGCACACATACCAGGTAACTAACAACTGCCAGCTCCCAGGGATCTGATGCCCTCTTCTGGCTTTCATAGGCACTCACATGATACAGCTTTCTGTCTTTTTTTTTTTTTAAAAAAAAGACTATTTCATATCAAATGAAATAATCTCTTTAAAGATGGGCATTATTTGTTTTACGTGACTATTCTCAACATGTTAACAACTGAAGTACTTAATAAATGAGGAGTTGTGGGCACATGGATATAAGACAAATGATTCTATTAAACAAGGCAAACTTTGATTTGTTTTAGTGGCATTTCTAGATGGAACAACAAATTTCTTTTAAATTGTGGTTGTGTCTCATAAAGTAGTGAACACGCTATTTCTTAAAAACATATTAAACAAAAAAATCATACTTTTAGGTAACAGCTTTAGAAATGTTTGCTTTTACTTTCTGCTACTTTCTTTTTTTTTTAATCTTGAAAAATAGCTTCTTTGCAAAAACACTATTCCAGATGATGCTGGTGTAGTAGCAGGGCCCAGAGGACCTGGGCCCCAGGATTAGGAGGCCAAGGGGGCTCCCTTGAATTTGGCTCTTAGAGATAATGCCAAAGACAATGAATAGATTCCCCCATCTCCAAGCTGGGCCAGCTGGTGACATGAAGATCAAGTCCCTGGAGGAGGCAAACCTGTTCTCCCTGCCCATTAAGGAATATGAGATTACTGACATTTTCCTGGGAGTATCCACAAAAGACCAAGTTTGAGGCTTTTGTCACTATTAGGGTTTAGTGATTTGAATGGAAAGTGGCACTATTAGGAGTGTGACCTTGCTGGAGGAAGTGTGTCACTGGGGGCAGGCATTGAGGTTTCAAGTGCTCATCAGGCCCAGTGTCACTCTCTCTTCCTGCTGCCTGCAGATCTGCTGTAGAACTCTCAGCTACCTCCCTCCAGCACCACGTCTGCCTGCATGCCTCCATGCTTCCTGCCATGATGATAACAAACTAAACTTTGAACTGTAAACCAACCCCAATTAAATATTTTTTCTTTATAGGAGTTGCCTTGGTTATGAGGTATCTCTTCACAGCAATAGAAACTACAATGGCTAGGCTGGTCTTGATGTAAAGTGGTCCAAGACAGTAACCACTGCCATCCAAAGGGCCATCATCTTCGCCAAGCTTTCCATCATCCCTGTGGGGAGAGGCTACTGGGGAATAAGACTGGTCAGTCCCACACTGTTCTATGGAAGACGATAGGCTACTATGGCTCTATGCTAGTACATCTCATGCCTGCCATCAGAGGCACTGGCAAGCATCTCTACTATTGTGCCCAAGAAGCTGCTGCTGATAGTCATTATTAATGACTGCCACACAACAGCCAGGGGCTACAATGCCACCCTGAGCAACTTTACCAAGGCCTCCTTAGGTGTCATCTCTAAGACCTACAGCTACCCCTAACTTCTGGAAAGAGCCTATGTTCACTAAGTCTTCTTATCAAGAATTCACTGACTATGATGTGAAAACCCACACCATAGTCTCTGTCCTGAGGACCCAGGCTCCAGATGTGGCTACCACATAAGGGTTTTATACAAGAAAAATAAAGTGAATTAAATGTTTTTAAAAGTCTGTATACAATTAACTTAGTATTTCTTCATATAGCAAATATTTACCAGGCACAAAGTAATTAATATTAGGTACTACATATATAAAATACCAGAATGCAAGAATTAGCAAGACATTTAGAAGACATGATATAATAAAATACATTCATTTTTAAGGCAGCCAAACACCCCCTACTCAAAAAAGGATGAGGGAAACCCAATTTAAAAAATCCTTCTTTTAAAGGCCAGTAAATAAAAGAAGTAGAAACACAGCTTCCACTGCTCACTATCACATCTAACATTCAAAACCTGAAAATCTTTTCCTTAAAAACTGAAAACCCCACCGATTCCAACGACAGAAATATTCTCAAGTTAATTTTACTCACAAAACTTCTGTCTGATCTCCAACTACATAACACTTTTCCTAGTACATTTAGCATTTTAAAATCTAGTGGTTCATATATATTATTAGCTATACTATACTTGGTATGGAATGTTTTCCAACTTAGGTTTTGTTTAGTATATATAGCTATGATTTAATGTTACTGTGGCAAAATCAACTTTCAAGAAAAATTACCTCAATTCTGGGTAGTGGCAAAATGGTTAAAATATTAAGTTACTAAACAGGCCTTTATTTACAGAGGACCTTTGTCAGCTGCTCAAGTTAGTTACATAAGACGTGCAACTATGAATAAAGTGCTTCAGTAAAAGCAAATCCACACTGACAAACTCACTTACCCAAAGATGCTGAATAGTGCCCTCTAAGGCTTCTCCAAGTTTTCTCCAAATTTCAATAATCTTTCTATTGCTCAGAAGTAGCCAAGTTCCGTATACGGATGAAAAGAAAGTTACTGCTGACCAGCACCTATGTGATGTAGCAAGGAATAGAGGCCCTATAACGGCCAAAGCCCACACAAGGCAGGGTCTGCAATGAGGCAGCAGCAGCAGTCTAATGGAGTCAGCAAAAAAAAAAAAAACTATAAACAGGGAGAACGAGTGAGTAAACATGCTGGGGATAACAGCCTATTCACTTTCTTGTAGTGAAGGAAGATACAAATAGTGAAAGGTGAAGTTAAAGTCAACTCAATTGTATTAGACTGAAATTAGAGGCATAAATTATCAGCATAAACTTGTGATTTTTTAATAAAATATATATATATATATACACAAGCTGTAATGTTTAAGCTTGACCACTGAGAAATCTAAGAATAATATCCTAAGTAGCAACATTCTTGCTAAAATCTTGATTTCTAAACCCACATCAACCAAAATAATCAGTGTTTCTAAGATTGGCACTAAGAAAAAACATAATGCAGGTCAAAAAGGAAAGGCTCAAGAATGGAGGGGATCATTTAAGGTTTACTAAAGCCAGCATAGAAGACGACTTGCCAACACTGAGCATTTGAGCATCAAAATAAGACTGACAAAATGAAAATCCACAGAATAAAGAGAAGAGTTGGCACCAATGGCAGAATGAGGAAATACTTGCAGATGGTGAATCTTCTAAAAGTCAGTGAGATGCTGTGGTTGATCTTTCCCCAGGTGCTACTTCCAAGACATGTCTATTATCACCCAGCATTCTTACATGACAAGATGTTAATAACAAACTCCACTTAAATCTCTTGCAGTAGGATGCCAAATAATAAACAGAAGAATGATGGAATCTGGAAAACTGCCATTTGGCAATTATCAATATAATAGTTAATCCAAGAAAAAATCTACAGGATACTAAAACAAGTGGGTGAAAATGATTTGAAGGATATGATATTTTTTACAGTTTTCAAGTGACAACCTCAGAAAAAATATCCTAACAGGGGCTGGAGGCACAGCTCAGAGGGCAGAGTTCTTAGGTAGGAAGCACAAAGCCTTGAGTTCAGTGCCCAGCACTGTGTAAAACTGAGAGTGACTATACAATCCTGAGCTATAAAGATAGTTTTATGTAGGCCTGGACTACAAGAAACCCTGAGTGAAACAAAAATATAACAAAAGAGATGAAAAGTCCATTTACAAAAAGACAGTAGACATGATCTTAAGTGACCACTGCATTAGACAAAACTGGCACATATGCCACAAAGGATGCAATGAAAAACATCATTCCCATGATATCCGTCCAAAATTCATAACTTAATTATATAAAAGTAACAAATAAATGCTAATTTAGAAACAGAAAATGCTGCAAAATTATGTTTTTTAAGATAAATAATCAGAATTTGTAGATATCAAACTGCTTATACCTAACAGATAATGGTTCCTTGATCCTCAAACACTTCAGAGATCTGAGAATACGGCATTTAATAAAAAAGCTTCTCATGATAAGAGTGTGCCAGGTCTTAGCAGCACCCTATATCTCCTCCAAGGAAGATGGATGGCCACAGAAGAATTTCCACCTGGAGCTTGCTTTAAATGCAGCAAAGCAAAGAAGAGGAAAACTGCACCCTAACCGCTGCTAAGACCCTGTCCAGACTGGATAAGCAAGACACTGGTTTAATTACCCTTCTTTGCCAAGACAAGATAGGATGGCCTCCTCAAATTCTTACTACAAAGGAAAGTCTATCAGATCTTCTGGGTCTGGAAGATGAAGGCTTATTCTACCCTGGGACCCCTAAGAAACATGGGATAGCTGCCTAAGTATCTGGGAAGCTGTTTCACTTCTGCTTACTCAGGTGAAATGCATCATTGTCAGATCTGATGATGTTTGATGACTACAGTATTGATAGATTTACCAGTTTAACAGTTATACCCTCCCCTGACCCCACAGCTACAACCACCTTGATAGCTCATTCATTAGTAGGTAGCTGTTCATTAGTTAAGCTACCTGTTAAAAATATAGGTCGGTTTGTCTTATTTACAGGTTTCACAGTAAATGATAAACAGGTTTCAGATGTAACTTCCCACTTAAGGTATGTAAAGATGTTTCAGACTTCTGTCCCCTTTCTATTCTATTATTACACTGGAATTTCAGAGGTTCAAAGATTTAGAATTGATAAATTCAGTTTTGGTAAATTGGTAGAGCACTGATTACAGTCTTCAGATGTTCTTAAGTTTCTGTGGATTTTAACAGTCACAGCTTTTAGAGTTGCATAGAGGCTTTCTTGGTGTTACTGTATTGTCTCCAGCCACATACAGCAAAACTCTGCTGAAATGCCAACTCGTCCTTCTCTAAAAGTTTTTATAACTATTAATTTTAAAGCTTGTGATTTTCTTGAAGCCAGTATGCTAATTACTTTTTTGTTTTTGTTTGTTTAGCTGTTCTGGAACTCCTTATGTATATCAGGCTGGCCATAATGCATAGAGATCTGCCTGTTCTAGCTTCTGAAGTTCTGGAATTAAAGGCATATGACACCATATGGTAATCTTTAACATTGACAATGAGAATAACAAATAAAGGACCCCAGTTAGCTTCCAAGAACTATTCTCACTAACCCTCAGCACAGTTGTCTAGGTGAGCAACTGCTACTAGCTACATCTTACAAATGGGAACAAAGGGAACCTAATGATTAAGCTGTTCCCCCTAAGACACAAATGTAGAGAGCAGTACATGGACATCTGAATATAGGCTGAAAAGTCAAGGCTCTCACTCACTTTGGAATTTTGATCTTGCTATTTAGGAAAGGAAGAGAGTCTGTAATTAGTAATGAAAAGATGACATAAGCCTACATCAACATATTTAGAAATAAATTGAGAAAATGTAACATGAAAGTACAGAATACTGAAAATCTTGCACTATAAGTTTACAGAATTTCTACAAAAATAATCACTATAAAAAGCAACTGAGATAATTTTGACAACTACAATTTAAAGAAAGGCTGATTCATGACTTTGCAGTGAGGAATAATCTATAATTAAAAGTCTTTTTAGGAACATAGTGATTATATGTGGTTAAAATTACTAAACATCTCATATTTACTTTCAACTTTGTGAGTTGAAGCTGAAAACAATCTCTTTCTGCCTGTTTCATATTATTTTCACTGTTCTAACTGGCTGCTGACTGATTCCCAAATCTACACTATATTTCGTAGTCTTCTTGTGACTAGCAATAAAACTTTTGTCTTCTATCTTCTTTTTGCAGACCTCCAGCTATGCCAATGGAGAAAAAAAGTAATCTCTCTTCATTGAAAGTGTTAGAGATAAATTAATATAATTTAATGAAATATAATTCAAGGTCCTATTTAATTATAAATTATACTTTCTTGTATTCAATAGTCTATATAAGAAAAACACTTTATTATCTAGGACCTAATTGAACTTCCAACAAACTCAAATTGACCTCTAAATCCTACCTAACAGATTTACTTGTAAAATAAATTTTGTACTCTAGACAAAGGCCTATTTTTATTCACTAAGCCTGAACAAGAGCTACTTGTGTAAGTACCGCACAATACCATTTTTCAGAGAATGCTGACCTTTGCTTCCTATTAATATAAAGAAAAATGACTGTTCACAATGGTATCATATTGTTTTTCTTAAAAAGATGCAAACCAGATCCTCCACTAAATCATACCAAAAGTGAAGAGAGCCAATAAAAACTATATGAACTATTATTTTATAGCTTAGGACAGAAAAGAACTGCTTCTCCTAGATGTGATAGCAGCAAGATGTTACCTTTGGATAGTTCATGAATATTATCCTAGACAATTCTTTGGATAGCTTTGGAAATTTCAGGTGTATTCACTGACTACAGTGCCCATTGTACATCCTGAAGGAGCTTCTTTGGGAAAATTCAATAGTAACCCAGATCTAATTCTCAGATAAATGAAGATATGACACTATTAAAATGCTCTGCATTTTCATGTTTTGAAATCCTAACAGCTTTGGCATTTTGGTACTGACTGAAGTGTGATAAATAACTACTGGAACTCTATGAATGTTTAGGTGTTATGAAAAGAAACATCTACTTTCCAATGTACAAATATTTGAAAGACATCTCTCTGTCAAGATTTCCAAACTAATTAAGTGTATAGAGTGTCCCTAAGTTTTATACCATTTCAATTTACAATTTTCATTCTGCAGTGATACTGGGGGAAGTGGCACATGCCTGTAATTCCAGCACTCAGGGCTGATGCAGGAAGGAGGCTATCACAAGGCCAACCCAGTACATAGTAAAAACCTCTCTCTCAAAAGTAAGTTTTTCATTATTTAAATGTGTCCAGAGAACTTAAGCAAACTCAGTCAGTTTTGACCTGTCACAGTAAAAAGTACCAGGTGATACCTAGGAAAATTGTGTACTGTAATAAATAGGTAGGGATTTGTTTTTGTTTTATGTGTGTTCGTTTTTCAGTTTCCAAAACTGCATTAGTCCATTTTGATAAAATTGAGATTTAATAAAATACTACATTATTTACTTGTGTTACATCATGTGATCGATCCATGGTGCCAGACTTCACCCTGCACCTACCCTCAAGCAGCCTTTAAGGCTCTGTCTGTTCTTCTCAGTCTAGCTGCTCTTGCTAATTTGACTGTAGGAGCTGGGTGCTGCTAGGTACTTCATTTCTCTAGCTTATATATCTGAGGGAATGAAGTAAGGAAGAAGTAACTATAAGGCCCTATCATGGACATAACCATGATAGGTTTTTATTTGACTTCCTGGCATTTTTCTAACTAGCACAGGCAAGGAAGATGCCTAATTCCCTTAGTCACCATCCTCAAAAAGCAAGCCTAGAAGGCCAAGATCCATAAAATAGCAAATAAAATCCCAAATAATAAGACAGTAAAACCACCATGAGAAGTCTAATTATATACCTGCACTTTCCAACTCTGTAAAGGCCATTTTTCAATTATAATAGCTCATTCTCCTCCATATCAATTACTGCTGAACTGGAACATCCTATTAATACATAAAAATACTGGAAAATCTCCACTCTTTTAAAATACAAGTAACTTCTAAAAAAGATTTTTTTTATTTATGGCTATGTGTGTGATTCTGAGCATGTGAGTTTATATTACAGAGGCTAGAAGGGGATGTTGGATCCCCTGGAGCTGGAGTTACAGGTGATTGTGAGATACCCAGTTAGGCCATCTCTCAAGCCCCACAAAGTAACTTTCTTCACCTTATGTGTCTGTCTTCTAGTATCAGAGCCCCATTCTCTGTGCCGCTCTCGGAAAGTTAGCAATATTTATTATCTTCACTTCCTGTTTAATCCATCTCATTCACTTTTACTTGGCCACCAGCAAGAGCCTGTGTCTATAAAGAGCACTAATGTCCTCTACACCAGTCCAACCATGAAGCTTGCTGTCCTGGACTTGAACTCTCTGGAATGTGTACCTATTCTATTCTTACAGTATCATGGTTTTCTCTCTCTTTAGCAGTTCTCAGTATTCTCTTTCCAATCTCAATCTTTCTTGGCCTCACAGCCATAGTTGTCCAAATCTCTGCATCATTAAAAAAAAAAGATTCATCAGTATGCTTTCTTTTTCATTACTGACCTCTGCCCAGAAGTCTATTCAGACATTTTTCTTTTTTTTTTATTATTCCTTTTTTTTCTTTATTTTGTATTTATCAAAGAAACAGTAAAAAGAATTTTTAAAAAAATGCTGAAGAGTTAACAATAACTATACAGAGGATAATAATCATAAGCATGGCTTATCAAGGGTGGAAATTCAAATAAGATTACTACACATATATTTTCTTTGTGTTCAGCTTTCCCTCTGAATTTTTTTTTCCATCCCTGTATATCCTTATTGAAGGTCTCTTCCCCCTCCCAACACATCTGATCATTTTTCTTCTCTGCAACTCCCCATCCACTCCCTTGGCAGGGAGCAGACAGTCCTATGGTCACACTGACCCAATAATGCTTGGATCAGTCTTCACTCCCGGCCAAATCCAGTTTTGTCCCCCCTCCCTCAAGAGCGAGTCAGGTGTTCCTATAGATGGACTGGGGTTTGAAGGGTCAGTCCAGGGTGTTTCTGATCCCAAGCTATTCAGTGGTTGTGGTTTGCTGCTTGGGCATATTTGGCTTTTTTTTTTCTTGTTTGTTTGTTTAGAGACCACTAGTGACCATTTTTCCTAATCATTTCAATCCTCCCAAACTCTAACACCACAAAAACACAAAACTTTTATTCTTATTCTCATTCTATACCAATATCCAGAATCAAATCCCAGTAAATATTGCTGGCCATTCTTTCATATTAGAAAACGACTGACCTCCCTGCCACCTTGTCCTCGCCAGATCACATCATCACTTCTGCTCAAGAGTCTCAACAGGAAGTGCCTATGGTTTTTTTTTGTTTTTTTTTTTTTTTTTTTTTTTTTTTTTTTTTTTTTTTTTTTTTTTTTTTTTTTTTTTTTTTTTTTTTTTTTTTTTTTTTTTTTTTTTTTTTTTTTTTTTTTTTTTTTTTTTTTTTTTTTTTTTTTTTTTTTTTTTATCTTGACTCCATATCCACACCGCAACTAATCTTTCCAACAGAAATGACAACAACATTTTGTGGTAACTGCTCGATAGAACTGGGAAGATGGCTTAGCATTAAAGCACTTGCTTTGTTAAGTAAGAAAACCCCAGAATCCAAGAAGATGCTGGGGAAGTGCAGCCATCTGTCTGCCATTTCAGTCACAGGGTCAAGATTGGTATTCCCCAAAGCAAGCTGGCTAGCAAGACTGGACACATCAGCTAGCTGCACGTCTCATTCAGAGATCATGCCTCAAAGAATAAGATAGGAGAAGAAAGGAGAAAGATCACCTCATCACATCAACCTTAAGCTCCCATGTGCACTCCACACACACTACTATAATAAATAATAACTATATTATTTAAATAGCCTTTGCCCTCCCTGATCACTGACTATCTTATTACCTGTCATAATTTATCCCATAACTGTACTAATAGTTGCATGATTGTAAATATATATTCTCACACTTAGACATTCAAATGTGTTCATTCTCTCCCTGAAATTATTGATTTCATGACATCTACTTTATTGAGTATCTATTCCCAATGTCTAGAATAATGCATGCCTTAGAGAAAGAATCAAATTATTGTTAACTGACTAAAGAAAGGAAGGAAGGAAGTGAATGTCCTTCCCTTGTAATAAAGAAGGCTGTTGATGATCAAGTTTCCTTATCAAAAAAGATTCATTACTTTTTGGTCATTTTGAGTCTCCAGTGAAAAGGAGAAAGAAACAGAAAGAGAGGAAGAAGTAAGGAGGAGAAGGGTGAGAAGGGATGAGAAGAAGCAGACTTACTAAAATAAAGTGTTCGATCTTAAAGTTCTACAGTAAAAAAGAAAAGAAAAAATATACTGCAATTTCAAACCAATCAATGAAGCACTGTGAACAATCAGTTTTGCATGGGAATTAGCATTTAGTTCTGTTATGAAATCAGCCTCTAGTTCAATATAATCCAAGTTTTATTAGAAGCTAGAAATATTCCATTTGGGGAGCATTTCTAATGATTACTCAGAGGCTCTAGACCTAGCCTTAAAGTATACTAACTTAACCTACCCTCTTTCAAAGGTTTCAATTACATGTCTAAAAGAGAATGCAGTCTAATGTCATAGTCAAATCCATGCAACTAGGCATGCCTATTAAGAATAGACTAGAGAAATTTAGACAACTACCAAAGCAGATGAATCTTCAGCTATCTCACATTGCAATGTGTGACATGCTTACCTTTGCTAAGGCCACGGACTCTGTACAATACACAAAAACTTATTATTACTCACTGTGGGAGGGCTATAATAGCACTATCATTAAATTCTGAAACAAAATATTTTGTATTGGTCAAAACATATAAAAGAATGTTAGCATTTTATAAGCTTACAATATATAATTGAGAAACTAAGCAAATGCCTAAGCCAATTTATAGGGTAAAGAATGTGTGGAGCCTCTCATTCTCCATCCTTCACTCCCCTTTTCCCCTACTTTCTTCAACGTCTTCCAAAAAGTTAGGGTCATTGCTTAACAAGAACTGTTCTAATCTCTAATGAGCAATGAACTGAAAGAAGAATTTGAAAATCATGAGCGGGCTGGAGACACTACCATCCCATACATGCCAATGGAGAATTATATTCCCAGAGAGTTTCTTGCCTGTCTGAGCTTAAATTCACTTTTGTTTTGTTTTGTTTTGTTTGAGACAGGGTTTCTGTGTATAGCCTTAGCTGTCCTGGAACTCAAACTAGCCTTAGCTGTCCTGTAAACTAGGCTGGCCTTGAATTCATTTAGGATTAACAGTTAGGATTAAAGGCATGGACCACCACAGCCCAGCTCAAACTCAAAATCTTATCAACTCATAAATACAATTATTCGTAGAGGAAATTGATGCCATTGTTAAATGTGAAGATGTAGAAGGAAAGTGCTCATACACAGCTATTCAAAAAGTTATTCGCTGTGATAAAATTTTTTACTTGTAATTGCCAAGTGCTTCCCCCCTTTTTTTTTTCTTTGCTTAATCATACTACCCACTTGCACCTACCACTCAATTTCCTTTTGCATTGACTATCTCTATGGTGTTAATCACTGTTCCTACTTATCTCAATCTCTTTTATGTTTCTTATGACAAAATACATATAACATAAAATATTCTATCTTTACTCTTTTTACAAGTATAATCCAGGGGAGTTAAGTCCATTTTATTGCACTTCTAACACCAAAATCTCTTTTGAGAATACTTTACAACATGTGAAACTGAAATCACTATGTATCAATTATATAGTAATTCCCTACTTATATGTCTTAAGCTTCCAGGGTTAAGCCATCTTTCCAGCCTACCATCTCTTTCTGATCTGCCTTGTGTCCCTCTAAAGGCCACTACTCATCTAGATAGTCAGACCTTGCATCCCAACCAGTAGTTCTCCCTAAGGCTGTCTCTCCCTTTCTTGCAATGAACTACACACACACACACACACACACACACACACACACACGAACAACAGGGTTTCTGTGTAGCTTTGGAGCCTGTCCTGAAACTTGCTCTGTAGACCAAGCTAGCCTTGAATTCACAAAGATCTGCTTGCCTCTGCAGTCCAAGTGATGGGATCAAAGGGCTTTCTTAAGTAGACTATGGTTGGAGAGAATACCTTTGTTTTTATTGACTTATTTCAAAATATTAATATTTAGTTCATGTAAAGCAGAATTTAATATAGCAAATTTTCTTTCAATAACATATCATCTGTATATCAGAACTATATTCACTGTACCAGCAAGACATGGTGGCAAACACCTTTAATCCCAGCACTTGGGAGGCAGAACCAGATAGATTTCTAAACACACACACACACACACACACACACACACACACACACACACACACACAAACACTTTATCTAAAAAAACAAAGCAAAGCAAAACAAAACAAAAAATATCTTTTGAGGCTTTTTTTTTCACATACAACAAGTTTTTTAGTATATTGTGTATTTCAATAGATAAAAAAAAATGATCAACTTCCCAGAGTACAAAGAGAGATGTGACAGAGTTAGTCTCTGAACCTTCTGAAAGGAGACTCTATAACTATTAGAAGACTACAACTGTATCAAAATTATGTATATTCTACAAGTTAAAAAGGTATTCAGTCCTGGCAAGTTGGCATATGCAGCAACCCAAGCCTCTCATACTCCAATTTCATGATAAAATAAGGCATGTCAAGAGAAAAAGGAAATAAAGAAAATAACAAAATGAAGAGAAATGGGCCTCATAGAAAATTCTAGAATAAAGAAAAACAAGAACTAATGCTAACAGAACATGGCAATCAAGACAGATCAGAGCAGGCATGGTCTGTGGCATATACCTGCAATCTGTGCTTGGGAGGTAAGAAAGGGGAAGTGAAAATCCAAGGCCAGCCTGAGCTATGTAACAACACTTTATCTAAGTAAATAAATATCAGAGACTTATTGAGAATGCTATGAATTCATGATTTTATGATAAAAGAAAATTATAGTTATAAAATAAAGAATACACTTTAATAAGGTACAGGGTTTTGTGTTATTTGTTTTTGTTGGTTTTGTTTTTAAGCTAAACTCTCACATAATGGTCCATCCTGGAACTCTGTGATCCTCTTATCCAGCTCTCTAACTTCTGAATCGCTATATCTAGCACACACACAAGTGTTCATCTGGTACGTAGACAGTTTGTGAAATAGATGTGCTACTTTTCTAGAATAACCCATATTGATCCCCCTAAATGTAGGTTAACAGAGTGAACCAGCAACTTACCTTTCTTTACAAAGAAGCAACTTTGAATACTAAAAACTTTTGACAGCAGTACAAATTAATGATGGTACCATCAATCCTGAAACTAGACTCTATCTTAGGGAACAGGACTTCCTTGTCTGAGGTGCTTTTGGTCAACACAATGAAAAGCCAAACTTACAGTGAAGCTGACAACAGCTTCTAAAACTAACAGCACTGCACACAGAATCAAAAATACTAAAACCTGATCTGCTAAGCAATATTAGCTAGACAGCTTACTAAGAACTGCCTTTCTTTCAAAATGCTGTACTAATTAACTAGTATCCTCAGAACTATTCATCCAGCAGAAACTTCCAGCTAAGGGCAATAAGTAAATGTCACAGAATGCAATCTATTCACCTTACTTAACCTCTGTTGGCAGGTCTCTTCCTATCTATCCCCACAGTTCCATTTATATGCTCTGGACAGTCGACTGTACCTGTTAGTTGGTCTTTCTCCACTAACAGACCATGGATAGGTCAAGAACAAAGAAGTATTCTTCATCTAAGTATCTTAGTCTGGGGCAGTGCCTTGCTCCTAGTAAGTACTTCCAAATGACTCCCACCAGGTAAGCCAATTTAATAGACACCCTCAAAGCCAATGTTCGTTCATAAGAAACAAGTAAACAAACACCTCACAAACAAAACCCTCTGAATACCCTCTTAAACACAGGGATAAAATTTACAAGTTCTCCTGCAAATTGTTTGTTGAATCCATGATGCTCCACTCTTCCCACTCAAATCCACATTTTATCCATACAATGGTAATAAACTTTTTGACTATATATGGTAAGTCTTTCTACAAATTCTTTTATATTACAAGGCTTTCTTAGAAGCTTCAATAGTAACTAATATTTAGTGGTAATACCACATGAACTGCTATATCCTACATACACAGTAAACACTGCTGCACATACCTATGATGTCATCATCCAAGAATATGCTTATCTCTGCTACTAAGACCACATACAAACCAACAGGTACCTTCAGACAACAACTTTTGGGTTCATTGGCACTAGTATAAGGGCAGAATCTTAAGGTGGCACTCCAACATTGCTTAACTTACCATAGTCATACTTGCCTTACAGAAACAATAATAGGAAAAGATATCCACTAAGCATTTGTTTGGGGCTCAGCACTGCTCTAAGCACTTTATATCTGATTATGAACAACCTTCTAGATGTAGTTTATAGTATTTACCCTTACCACAAAACTGAGACTTATCACATACCCTAAAAGAAATTACATGTCCGACTTATAAAATGTGCTTATTCAAAGAATTTAACACTTAAATTTGCCATTTTAAAAGACTCATTTCCTCTTGCTATAAGTGCTCACCTGTATGTCCCTTGACTTTCTTGTTTCTAAAAAAAGTATGCATTCCACATTATTAATTCATTCCTTAGAATAAATCTGTTCATACGACCAAACTCCTATAACACCGTTATGTAGGTAGTATTTCACCAAGCATTCTTACATTGCTATCTAGCTTTTTATCTGTGTATATGAAAAATGCTATTAACACATCTTGCAGAAATGGCTTGACAATTCCTTGAATTCTGCTAGTGACTTCTATACATGAATACTGTAAATAGACAAAGTATTCTGTTGCTGAATACCACAAAAATGCTACTGGATCTCCAAGTTTTATTGTCAGATCTCCAAGCTCTGACAATAATGCCAAAAATTATGTACTCAGCCCATCTATGTTTTCCAATTCAGTCTCTACATAAAAGCCAACAGTGAAGAACCAGAAAAGGTCAGTAGCTTTTATCAATATTTAGAAATCCACCTACACTAACACAACCAGAGAAAAACCTCAGAATAAAAAGAATCTATGCTAAGTAAAAATTTATAATGAGCCTTATTTTTAAGAATTTGAGGCCCATTACCAGAAATTTTACTTTTATGTAATGTTTACAAAAAATACTGTCATAAACAGAAAGAAAATACTTAAGATCATTTTTTTCTGTTTAAGGTTTATTTACACTAGAAAATAAAAATTATTAAATGCCTAAATCTTTCCACTTTCTGAATTAAAAATAATTTAAGCTGCTTTAATCTAAATTTTTCTAATTTTTACAAATCTACTCAACTTATTAAAAACCCTTTATGCATAGCTTAAATTTTAGTTCATACAGCACTACTGCTGAGACAGCAATTGCTAAGAGACCATCTGCTGTGTCAGAAAACATTCTATTTACATTAGAGAAGATTCATTCTATAAGTGAGCCACTTTGTGTGTGTGTGTGTGTGTGTGTGTGTGTGTGTGTGTTTGACTTACATCTATGTCTGTATTACATGTGTGTCTGGGGTATCTTTAGAGGCAAGAAAAAAGTATTAGATCCCCAAAACTGGAATTATAGATGGTTGCAGGCTGCCATGTGCTGGGAATCAAACCTGTGTTCTCTGAAGAGCAGCCAGTGCTCTTAACCACTATGCAATCTTGCTAGCGCTGTGAGCCACCTCTTAAATTGTATCATTTGGAAGTTTATATACTTTCAGCAGCATGTCCCCTTTATTTCCAATTTTAGAAAATATTCAAATATAATTAAAGGACATTCATAATATACTTTATATTTTTTATTTTTAGTTTTGTTTTTAATTCTTTGACAATTTCATATGTGTACAGAATATCTTGATCCTATTCCACCCCCAACTACCATTCTCACATACTTTCTTTCCTTCCTTTCTAAGACCTACTAATCAGCCTTCAT
This sequence comes from Sigmodon hispidus, assembly GCA_004025045.1. Taxonomy (NCBI): domain Eukaryota; kingdom Metazoa; phylum Chordata; class Mammalia; order Rodentia; family Cricetidae; genus Sigmodon; species Sigmodon hispidus. The sequence continues at coordinate 44,679 of PVIH01008535.1, forward strand.
GGTCTATTCCAAATACCATCTTATGTAAATAATCCTACTAATAAGCCAATCACTCCCTTCTACGGACCAGTTCCATACTCTAGCCTTAATTGCACTGTGTGTGTGTGTATACATGTATATTATATATATACACACAAAACTTTATACTGTAATCATTACTTACTGTTCTCTCTTCTGCTCAGTAATTTGCTTGGTATAATCAAGACCCATGTCTAATTTAACTTTAATCTCCAGGATCCAGTGCTATGCCTGTTTGACGCAAAATATAGAATAACCCATGTAACATGAGTTATCGTATGCTTGACTGGTAATTAGAGATGTGTGTGGTGATATATTGTTTGTAATCTAAGAAATAAAGCTTAATTGAAGATCATGGGGCAGAGTCAGCCACAGAGTTAGCCTTAGAGATCAAGCAGTGGTGGTGCACACCTTTAATCCTAGCACTGGGAGGCAGAGGCAGAGATTCTCTGGATCTCTGTCAATTCAATTGCACCCTGAACTACATGAGATTAATCCATTCTAAAAGAGAAACAGAACCAGGAACTGGTAGCACACACCTTTAATCCCAACACTAGGAAAGTTGAGACAAGAAATGATATGGCTGGGCAGAGAAAGAAATATAAGGTGGGAAGAGAGACAGGAGTTTGGCCCTTCCTTCCTTCCCTTCCCTTCCCTTGGATGAGGATGCAGAGGCATTCAGCCCGTGGATATGCAGAAAGAGGATGTACCCCTTGGGGCTGAAGAGTTGGTGAGGTGAGAAAGTGGCTGTGGTTTGCTGCTGTCTCTCTGATCTTTCAGCTTTATCCCAATATCTAGCTCTGGGTTCTTATTATAAGACCAATTAGGATTCATACAACAGATGTGGTGATATATTATGTCAAGAGGTACATTCAAACAAGTAAACATTTCAGATCATGTAGCAGCAAAATATACAAAATATATCCATCCACCACCAATACACCAAGCTGTGTCTCTTCCTCTTCCTCTTGGCTCACCTGGCCACTGCCACCTAAGGCATGTGTGTCTTTCAGCTCTCATTTTTGTTATTTGCCTTTCTCTTTCATTTTAGGCTACCTTAACCCAACTTAGCATGGTGATCCCTTTCACCAAGTTGCATTCACTTATTATTTTTAATGTACATATACCCACTGTAGCATTTAGTAGTTAGTAATTTTAAATTTCTTTGTATATGAATTCTGGTACTGTGAGGTCTCAAGATATAAATCTACTACATAGATTTTGAATCATCTATTTTACTCACTTTTCTTTTCCATTAACTGTCATTTTAAGTTCATAATTTTGCAAAGCAAAAGTTTTTCAGGAATTCATAAATCTTTAATTGCAACATGACATAAATATCTGATGAAATGGATGTGGAGCATGGCGTTTTTCAATAGGTACCTTTTAGCCATTAATCCCACATTTGTTGAGTATCATATGAAAAAAGGCCACTGCTCTAGTCACTGGATACCTAAAAACTAATAGGCTAAAACTGAATGTATATGTGATCTGTCACATACACATTTTTAACATATTTATTCATCAATACTGAGTTCACTATTTTTTACATTCATTCTACTATCTACTTTCAGTAGTTTTCAAAAGAACAAGTTTCTTTCTAAGACAGAGAGAGAGAGAGAGAGAGAGGGGGGGGGAGGGAGGGAGGGAGGGAGAGAGAGAAAGAATCAAAGCAGCAGACCTCTGAGGCTCCAGTAATGCTGTAGCAGCAATACCCAGCTCCAACTGACAGTTTAATAACTGTGAGTTGAGAGACTAAACCCATCTCTGTAAATTTTTTGTTGAGGTCACAATGCCTGAATCCTCCACACATCATTTCCTTTCTCCTTCCCTCTGGGCAGCTGTGCTAGCACTCTCTTAGGCCTTTTACCCTAAGCAAGTGTGTGTGTGTGTGTGTGTGTGTGTGTGTATGTAGGGGGGGTGTCAGTCAAGTTATCGGAAAAGAAACTCAGATTAGGTAAGTCAGGGAAGCAATTTGGACTTAACAGCAAATTCATTCTATCACAATATAAAATAAGGAGATTAAAGACAGAAGTGGAAACTTAAGAGAAAAAGATTAAGGGGCTATTTACCTTCTAAAAGTTTTAAACTACAAGGAAATAAACCAGAAACATTCTTACAGATCACAGAAGATCTACTCAAAACAAAGCCACGAGATAGGGAGCAAGAAGACTTTGAAGACAGAGTCCCCTTGTGTGGAGATCTATTAATAAACACAATAAACTATTCTTTGTAATAAGCTTTATCTTGTGGGTAAGGAGCAAGTATATGAAGTCATTCTATAACACTTTAGAACACAGTAAATGACATGGGAACAATACGATATGAAGAATGATGCATATCATATCGGAAAAGCAAAGAACAGAAAAGAAAGCAGACCATAAAGGGAGACTAGCCCTTAATAAAGACTTAAAGGAGGTAAGTGTGCTAGCTGAAAGGGCATCTGTGTCTGCACACTGTGAAACATGGAGTGACTAGTCTAGTTTGAACAAAGTAGGAAATAAAGGAAATGGACCAATAGAAAAGGTAAAAGAGGTGACAGTGACTGATGCATGGGTTTGGGTGCAGACCACTGGCTTAGAGAAGATTTTTGTTAGCTTTTTTTTTATCTGGGACACTTTAGGGTGTTAAGCAGCTCAGATTTATATTTTAAGTAAATTACTCTGCTAGGTGAGGAACAGTTGACATAGGATACAACAATAATAAAATTCCCACCACAAATATTTTCCTTTGGCATATTTCAAGTTGATTATGCAAACACTTGTAGACCTCTACTGGAAAGGCTATGAAAGGCTGTCCTTTTGTAAAAGCCAACGCTTCAAGTCTACAACAATCTACATAAGTAAAATAAATAAGAAATGTAAACAGAGGCAGTTTTGACATCTCTTTTATGCCTTAAAAATAAAAGAAAAAAATATTCCATATGTAACAATTGGGCCATACAGAGTCTCTGATCTGGCAGACTCCATCTGAGTGACACAGTCCTTCCTCCAGGGGGTCCCCAGCCAGTTCTCCAGTTACATTCCCCCTTTTGTACTTTGCCACTTGGAGATATTACTACTGAAAATCAACTAGTAATTCATTTATTTATGTTTTTATAAAAGTCTGTTCAGCTTCTTAGTTTCATTATTCAAGCTTTTAGAGAAAAAAATAATGTGCCATACACAACTGTTTGGCATTTGTAAAATAGAAATAATAAAAAGGGATAGTTTGGTAAACTGATACAGAAGACAAAATAAACTGAGTGAACTTTTTAAAACTGCTTAAATTTTAGTACCATCCTAGCATTAGTGCCTAAGCCTAGGCTTTAGGTCATAGATTTCTGTGCTGTCAAAGTTATTTTTCACAAAAAGCTGGACACCTTGAAAACAAAAAAAGAAAAAAAATACAAATTACTAAATTTTATCCTGCAACTTCAGACAATCATCATCTATGGTTTCACTTCTTTGTGGCTTCAGTTACCAACATTCCAAATTAGCGAGAAAAATATTGATGGAAAATTCCAGAAACAATCCATTAAGTGTTAAATGAGTGTTCCATGTAGTATAACAAAATATTGTGTTTTTCTGGCAAGGATGTAAATTATCTCTTTGTCCAGAGTATCCACACAGTATATGCTACCTGCTCTGTGACAGAATGCTTATTTATAAATACATTATTAAAACTGCTCTACTTTGTTATTTATTATTGCTGTTAATTTCTTACTGTGCTTAAGTTATGAACTATACTTCATTGAAGAAGTGCATATATAGAAAAACAGCATGCACAGGATGTTTCCTTTGGAGGTCCTGGAATATAGCCTTTGATGCACAGTGCAGACTACACATTAGCAAGGTTTACAGAGAACTTCAGGAAAAGCTTAAAATTCCTGGGCTCAGAATCTGGAAATAACCTAGATGTCCCTCAACTGAAGAATGGATAAGGAAAATGTGGTACATTTATACAATGGAGCATTACTCATTTCTAAAAACACAATGAGTGCATACAATTTGTAGGCAAATGGATGAAACTAGAAAAAACTCATTCTAAGTGAGATAACCTAGACCCAGAAAAACAAACATGGTATGTACTCACTCATAAGTGATATCAGGAGTAAAGTACAGGATAATCAACCTACAATCCACAGGCCCGGAGAGGCCAGATTAACAAGGAGGGTCCTAAGAGGGATGCATGGATTTCCCTGGGAAGGGGAAGTAGAAGAGATTGCCTTCGTAAACTGGGCATAGGGGAGGGAGAAATGGAGAGATGGGACCTTAAGGAAGCAGTTGGGCAGACTGGGTGTAGGAGGGTTGGAGGCCAGGTGGAGGGAGAGAGTAATGAAAGAGACATCTACTGTAATCATATTGGTGACTACCCTAATTCTCATCATAGAAATATCCAATAACTGATGGAAGCAGATGCAGAGATCCATAGCCAAGCACTAGGTTGAGCTCTGGGAGTCTTGCTGCAGAAAGGGAAGAGGGATTGTATAAGCCAGTGGGATGGGGTCATGATAGGAAACCCACAGAGACAGCTGACCTGAGCTTGTGGGAGCTGAAAGACTCTGGATCAACAGCTAGGGAGTCTGCATGGGACCAACACCTCTGCATGTGTGTGACAGTTGTGTAGCTTGGTCTGTTTGTAAGACTCTTGGCAATGAGATCAGACCTATCTTTGCCACTTAGCTGGCTTTTGGAAACCTGTTCCCCATGCTGGATTACCTTAGCCTTAAAACAAAAGGGAGGGCCTTGGTCCTGCCTCAATTTGATGTGCCAAGCTCTGCTCAAGCCCATGGGAGGTCTGTTGCTTTCTGAATGAAGATGGGCAGGGGGATAAATGAGAAGCATGGGGGGCAGGGAACTAGGAAGAGAGGAGGGAGGAAAAACCTTGGTTGATAGTAAGATAAATGGAAAAAAATATGTGATTTAAATAAAAAGTTTCCTTTCTTTAATTTGATAAAACATTTATAAGAATGCTACTTAATAGCTCATACAATGAGCTCAAATAGACATTATTTTATTCAGTCTAATATAGAATATATCAAATTATCTACAGATATTCTGTAACTTAATGGACCTAAGAAAAAATTTAATGTAAATACTCACAGAAATATGATCCTATAGTATTTCTTTAAAATTATATGCAATTAGTAGGGCTGCCAATGGCAAGCAGGGCAGAAGCAGACAAGCCGAGGCTCCAGACCACTGCATAGGCTTACCTTCTGATGTTTTCCACTGTTTCCACAAATCCTCAACCGTTATATGCTTATCTTCTCGGTGCAGATGACTATGTTTATTCGTAGCATCTTTATATTTCATATCTTCTCTGATAAACTATAAAAGAGAACACAGTAAGTTAAACATCAAAAAATTCCTTAGTCCAGATAAATCAAAAACAAAATAAAACAACAACAACAAAATAGTAAGTGGTGACTTTTTGCAGATACAAACCATTACACTGTTGGTATTTTAAAGCCATTTAGTCATGACTATTAAACACATTTTATGAAATTTCTAATCATGAGGACAAAGGCAGTAAAAGTCTTTATGCAAAGTTCATTACTCAGCAGATAGTAGTCCACATTTATACTGTACAAGATACACATACACACAGACACAGAAAGCCAGATAGATGACTGTTTCTAAACTTCATGATGGTCCTGTAGGGAAAGCACTGTATTAATTCTGTTTTGTAAATGGGAAGCCAAGGCAGATGAAGATTAAGTAACATACCCAAGGATCAAGCAATGAACATGTGTTGAGACTCCAACCAAAGCCATGGCTACAGTCAAGCACATAATTTACTGATTCAATATTACATTTTTGACACATAAACACTGATAAGGTATTTCCAACCATAAGTAACACTAATCTCAATCACATTATCATAGTCCTGTGTTTTTCTACCATCTAAGCCATTACTCAAAAGAAATCCAGCTATTATGCCACAACTAGCATATTTTATAACCCTATGTGCATATTCTTATAAATCATACCTTAAAATACTGAGAAAGAAAGCAGAAAAATTAATCTCTGCTAAAAATTAACCCAGTCTGTAATATTTTTTACCCATTGTCTAACAAATAAAAAAAACTATTGCACCTAAAAGCCTTTCAACAATGCTGTCCCTAACAATTTTTCAGGTTTTCTCTCCTCAAACTTCCTCCAAATAACCCATTACTCTAATTAGAGGAAACAAATAGAATACTTTAAATTTTTATCACTACTGTTTTTCAGCATTTCTTTTTTTCTTGTTTTGTTACTTTACTTATATCTGTAATGACTTTTCCTTGATTCTAAAAGTACATCATAAATTGTTACAGAAATTCAAAATGCAAAAAGTCAAAGTCCCCATGGACTTCAACCCTAGAAGCAAAGTTCTTACTTTTATGTATTAATAATGAACATCATCTCAAATATGACAAAACTTAAGCTTGAATAGAATGAGTCTAAACTAAACTACTTAATGCTTATATAATATTAAGTAAATCATTTACTTTTTTTCCAAGCTTCGATGTTCAGCTTTTAGAATCAATACCACTATTCAAAGTGACCTCAACAGACTAGTTAGGGACAGCTTATTCATTCTGTTCCACTACAGGTATAGAAATTCAGAGTGGCTACTTAGGAGCCTTTGTAGACATAATCAGACAGTGCTTTCAAAGCACCTGAGCCAAACATGTGGCAAATATAAGAACAGTATAGACCCTGTAAGTATGAGACTGAAAATTAATCTGGCCCTACATCAATAACTTGAAAAGCATTGATTTAAAAGATTCACCTCAGATTTTTTTTCTTTTTTTAAAAATTCAGTTGCTATAATTACTGCCTTATCTTACAACCTTCTTTCTGTAAAGGTATAGACAGTTAAAGGGGCTTGCCCAGCTAGCCTCAGGCTACCCTTCTTAACCAGTGTTTTTAGAATCTAGTAAAAATACTTGGGGGAGGTTGGGATCACTACACCTAAAATGCGTAGAAACTGCTCATGTTGGAAGAGGTCCAAAAGCTGAAAAAAACATTGAGACTGAAAACCATGATGATAGACTGAGCGAAGAGGAAGTCAGTCTTGGAAATAGCCCAGTCAGCTGGAACAAAGAGCAACTGTTCCATTTATGGGATACACATCAAAAAGAATGTCCCAAGGAATTCTCTTCACTGTGTGAGTGAGCACTAATAACTGAAAAGGACAGTTCAAGGCTTCAGAGATAAGCTAACTTCCATCTAGATGGGACTGATATTTAGTTAATATATGAGAAAAAACAGAATAAATTTATGGATATATATTAAACATGGCTAACAAATCAAGGGAGACGGGGTAGAAATCTGGTGTTACAGATGGTAAACAACAGACAGGGAGGTTTAAATGCAGAGGGACAAAGGGGTAGGGCAGGGAAGGAACAGGGAGAATGATAACACTAAGAATTTAAGTCATATGGAAACTGTCTATTTTATAAGCTTCATATGTGGTTTTTTTCACATAGAGAGTTTAACTGAAGTTATTACACGGGAAACAATGCTCTTCAAAGAAGCCATAGATGGTCAAATCAAAACCTTAGTTCCAAGTATAAGATACCTCCCCTAAAGTTGTTTGGGGTGTCCCAGAAACTCAATAAAATATATAACATATATAATAATAACCCACCCTCAGCAGGGGTGATGCCTGAGTGGCCTGTGCTGACATCCTGGACCACAGTGTCACTACAGCCAGCGTCTGTGCTGATGTTCATGGCCATGTTACCACCAAAGACTACAGGACGCCCAGGTTCTGGGCTGCCACCTGTGACCATGTTGGGTTCCGAGGGAAAAGCTGCTGCTAGAACCATGCTGATCTGAGTGATCCGCTCTGTTTCTGAGACTATGGATTCTTCTGAGCCAAGGTGCTACTGAGGGCCATGTCTGGATCAATGGCCCTACCACAGCCAACATTTGCATTGATGTCCATGACTCTATTACAACTGAAGGTTGAGCATATGCCCAGGGTCAGGACCAAAAAACTGAGGGCATGCTGTTGCCAAGATCATATTGATTGGGGTGGCCAGCACTGCCACCTTGGGCCCTGGTGATGTCAGGGCTATGGCCAGGGGCCATGTCTTGGTCAATGGTTCAACCACAGTTAGGATTTGTGCTGATGTTCAGTGCTCCTGTTACCATCAAGAGTTATGTGACTAACCACCTTCCCACCCCCAGGTCTGGGCCCCAACTTGGGGCTGAAGCACAGGGATTTTGAAGGCCAAGAACCACACTACTGCTGGGCCCATGCCAATCTAAAAGGCATATGCTACCACTCAGGGCAATGGTGACATCTGGGACCAAGTTAATGGCCATGCCTGGGTCCTACTGCAGCTGAAGTCTGTGTTGATGTCCATTGCCCATGTTACTACAGGGGCCAATGCGAATCATGTGTTGAAGTGTGAGGGCCCTGGTGGGCTGGTCCCATCCCTCAGTGGTATGGGGAAAGACACCCCCATCTCACAGGAGAGCGAACTCACCCCTCGTCCTGGGACAGCACAGCCTAATGACCCTGGCCCTAGAGAGCTTCTCCCTCCACTTGGGAAAGCTAGCCCCATCCCTCACGTGAGGAGGATGGTCCCAAAGGCCAGGATGGATTGACCAACTCAGCTACCACCCAGGTACATATCCAGGGCTTTGAATTGGTATTTCACTACATCAACCCCATGTACGACTAGAGCATGTGAAGGGACTGGTCCTGTGGAACCATAGCCCTAGGATCTCCATGACTCAGAGCCAAAAAAGGATATCTGAGAGGAGTTTCAGTGAGGGTTCAATATGAGTGGTGCACCAGAAGCCAAGAAGCCTTGAACCTGATCAACAATATACTATACAATGAATATTTACAAATAAAGCTATGTGGATAAAATAATATACTGCTAATACACAGCAGCTCCCAGTGCCTCTAAGACAAATAAAGAGGCAATGGAGAGATGGAAAAGACAGAGGAGCTAAGTGGATTTCTTGGGTTTGTGTTGTTGTTTTGCTTTTTTTAAAAATTAATAGTCTTACTTATATTTTTATTTATTTCTTATTTTTATTTTAGTTTTATTATTTCTTCTTAAATTTTCCTTTGGGAAGGGGGTACTACAAAGGTGAAGGGCAAATATGGAGGCACTGAGAAATGAGTGAGATTGGGATACATGGTGTGAAATTTCAAAAAAAAAAATCAATAAAAAATGTGTTTAAAAAATGATCACAGGATAGTCAAACTTAAAACAAATAACTCAAAGGCACACTCTACACTTACAGATCTTTGTAGTTCTTATCAGAAAACATGAGTAGAAAACACAGAAAGATTCATTTTCTGTAGAAACAAAGTCAGAAAATAGTAAAGTGAACTAAACATGCATAGGAAAATGTACCTGGCTCCATCAAATGCTCTTCTCTATCCTACAGAATACACAATTCTGCTCGCTCAGAATTCTCTAAAGCCTTATAGAAAACTACTAATTTGATGAATGAAGAAGACTAACTACAGAAATTTTGAAAAGTCATAAATAAGGAAAAACTCATAAGCAAAAGACAATTTCTTTTAACTTATTAAAATCTATGAGTCAAAAAATCTGGAAGCAGAATCTGAAACTCAAGTAAATAGCATCCTTGGTAGAAATGTCCAATCACCCACATACCTACTAAGCTGTCAACACTAACAAAGAACTGCTCTTTGAATATGCTTTTTCACAGAGATTTACAGAGATGATTCTACTAAGTAAACTCTTCTAGTACTACTAAAAATAAAATAGATTACTTTACCTATCTAATTGCAGGAAGTCATGTCATAAATTCCTTACAGTTTTTGCACCTATAATATATCCAGTATTTGTACTGTTTTGGGAGGGCTTTTTTTGGTTGGTTGGTTGGTTGGTTGGTTGGAGTTTTGTTGTTGTTGTTTTTGTTTGGTTGGTTTTGGTTTTTGCTATTAACATATGTGAAACAAACCACACTACCAGTAACCCATGATAGAGTTTATTTAAGACTGCAGACGGAAGGGAAGAGAGGGCAGGCCACACAGGTCTTTGCATTATAAGGGTACAGGTGTGTGCAGGTTTACTTAGCCACACCTGATCATGCATATGGATGAAAGTGGCATACCCTCCACACTCGGCACTATGTTGGAACAACACATTTGCCAGGTAGCTACCATGGGCCAGTAATAAAACCTAACTATATCATTAAAACTATCTGGATGTTCTACTTAGTTGCAACCCTTTCCCTGGGGAACTGCTAAATCAATAAAGACCCATGGACATACCTCGTCACTCCTCTCACTCATCATCCACTTCTATAACTACTTAATGGCACAACAGCTCACCAAGAAAGAAAAAAGTGGTAACTATACACTGATGACAAGTTGGGTTTTTTTCCTCACAAAAAAACTACAATTAAAATAATAAAATCCCATGCTTCTTGCCCATGAGTTTGGATCTTCAAGGAGATAAATACTCTGGTTTTGAAAACACCATAATATGGGCAGTTACAATGGACTGGGTACTAATTCCAACAGGTGAAGCCAATAAACATGCAGAGACCAAACAACAACAGCAGACCAAACAACCACAGAGAGGAAGAAAGAAGAACAGCAGCAAAAGCTACCCCAGGGCTCAATGACTTCCTACTTTCAGTTCCTGGACTGCACAGGTTATTCTTATTTACATTATACAAGTCTGGATCCTCTTGAAGCGGAAAACCCAAGAGACATGACTTACCACAGTTAAGCACTCAGACTCTGCAATCTGATAAATGTTCAAAATCTGATTTTACCACTGTCAGCCATCTGCAGTCTACTTAACTTCTCTTTAGTCTACTACTGCTGTTCTACCCAAGGAGGGAGATAAAACTGCCTATCACATATGGTTATAAAGGTAAATTTAAAATAAATAGACAGTGTACACAGAACAAATCAATATTAGCAAAGTATGAATAAATGCTGGGCATTGAATTGCATAACCACTGCATTCAGGAGGTTAATGAAAGTGAGTCATTACTTTGAGCCCAGTTTACAAGCAAAATCCTTTACAAAAAAAAAAAAAAATGGATAAGGGAACTTCATCTAGACTGTATATGTAAGTTCTTAGGGACTACTAGATGTTTATTTAAAAACAAAAAAGAAAAAAAAACAAAACAAAAAAACCTGACTCTGAATATTACAGAGTTCCACTTTGGATATTCTAAAGTAAAATGTGTAAGAATCAGATGTGGAAGAAGACTACACCCTCTTCACTGTTGATGGAAGCAGAGAGAATTTCACAAAGCACATTTGTCATCAAAATAATGCTGTGTCCAAGGTCGGCTAAGTGAGTCACTTAAAGCAGATGGGTTCCTTAGCAATAATTGCAGTATCTTCCTGTCTTGAAAATACAATAAGAAGTGTTTAGTACAGGATCTCAGAAGAAAAAAATGTATATCAAAAATTACTACTGACATGCCCACTTTATTTTATATTTAATTTGTGTGTGCACTCATGCACATAGCACAGCATGAATGTGGAATTTCAGAGGAAAACTCAAAGAAGTTTCTCCTTCCACCATGTGAGCTCCAGGATCAAACTCAAGTCATAATTAGCACGGTGACAAGGGCCTTCACATGCTGAGCCATCTCACCAGTCATAATCTCACTTGTAAAGATGAAATACAAGCACTTTCCACTTGCTGACCTCATTTCAATACCCAGAAACTGTAAGAAAGAAGGAGAGAACCAAACTCTCTAAGTTTCTCTGTGGCCCTCATAGGTGTGCTGTGGTACATGCCTGCCCCAATCAGTCAGTCAATAAATGTAATTTAAAAATGTAAGAGAACAAAAATTGAATTATGTTTTCACATAACTAGTAACAAAAGATAATCTAAAATCTGAAAAAAAAATGTCTTCAGTTCCTAAGTTCAGATGTTTAAACGCAATGCTAACAAAAACTTGAAAATCTGCCGACTACAAACTAACTCTCTACTATTATGGTACCAATCCACAAAACTTCTCCCTCTCTCTGAGCTACCAAAATTCAAAACCCATCAGCCAAGCCACAGCTTAACTGCAATAAATGCTCTAGGATGACTTCTTCAAATTCCATTTTCAGAAGAGCTCAGACCCAAGAGGCCTCATAATTACTATCAACACTAGGCAAAGCTAGGTCAGATCTTAACCCTTACTTATAATACTGACTTCATTGCCCAGTTAATAGACAAAAAAAAAAAAAGGGATGATTCATGCAACTAATTTACAAAGGAACTTGAGAAACAAATCTATCAGTATATGAGTATATGATCTACATCAATTATTCAATATTATAATTACAATCTAAAATATCTAACAAAATTGACTATGATTCCATTAGCCTGTCCATTAATTTAAGAAATGATACTATAATAGCATTAAAAAACATCAAATTAATAGTCCAAGTCTATAGACAGAAGCCTGATTAAGTCTCTGTTCTTATTTCAGAAAGAGAGAGAGAGAGAAAGAGAGAGAGAGAGAGAGAGAGAGAGAGAGAGAGAGAGAGAGAGAGAGAGAGAGAGAGAAGCAGCAGCAGCAGGGACAGAAGCAGAGAGATTTTAACACAAAAGAATCCCTAACAGTGACTTGACTCAGATGTTTCTAGTTAGGATAAGTACAGAATATCCACACTGTATACAGTAATTACCCATTAGTTACTCAGAAGCCATCTCAGTAATCAAATCTACTCTTAGATATCACTATGGCACTATCTATGTTCAAGTAAGCCTAATTTTATTTGTTTATAGCCCCAAAGAGAGAATAGCAATACCGACAGGTCACATATGCCAAAAGAAGTCACAAAGAATGTCCTTTAGTGAAAAAAAAAGACAAAAACAGAACCCTTACCATGATAGGAAAAACTTTTATAACACTGCTGAAATCTATGATGAGCTATCAGTTCCTTACTTTGTCCATGAGTCTGTACGTTCAGGGAAAATATACTATATATAGGATTCAATGCTACTTGCTATTTTAGACTCCATTGGAAGGTCTTGAAATATGTCCCCTGCAGCAAAGGAGATGGAAGCTGCTGTATTAAGCTACAATTGTTAGTTTTTGCACGTGTAGCGTGAATGGAATCTCAACACCGGAGTACCACACTAGAGTTTATTAAAGCGGGGAGCATAGATAGGGGCAGAAGGGAGCAGAGAGAGAAGGGGGAAGGGGAAGAAGGGGGAAGGGACAGGCACTAGTGTGAGCCCTTTCTTTAAAGGGGTGGGTGGGCCCATGTTTGTATCGCCACACCCGGGGGCATGATTGACAGGTACATTCCAGATGAATGCAAGCTTTGGAAATCCTTACATTCCACCCTTTTGATATATATAATAACCAGGTTTATGGGGGGGGGGCGGAAATAGGTCATCGTGGTCTTGGCTGCTTCCTGCTGACACAAGGACAGAGAGGTCTTTAGTTCATCTTGTTGACAGAATGAAGGATTTGGATCATAGGGCCGTGGAAGTTTGTTTCCTGGAGCTCGGAAAAAAATATGGGTTAGTGATAGAGCTTTGGGAGTGACTAAGGGGAAAGGAGTTTGAAAGTAACCCTTGAGTTAGCTGGGTGTGTGAATGGTTCTTTTCTTTTGCTAAGGGATTTTACTGTCTGCTGTGATAGAGCTTTGGGGGTGACAGGCTAAGGGGAAAGGAGGGAAGAAAGAAACTTGGGAATAAACCTTGAGTTAGCTGCGTTGTGTGAATCGTTCCTTTCTTCTGTTAAGGGACTCCACTGTAAGATCACAAAAGCAAAAATGTTGTGACTATGCCAATTGTCCCCCAAAAAACTCATAGACAAATCAATGCAAAATTAAAAATGGCATACATCTCTTTTCCCTTAATTTAAGGGGAAAAAAAAACCAGAATTGTCAACAGTTATTTAGCACAACTAATAACTTTATGGTATTTTTAATGCAGGATCTAAATAGCTGTCATATACTAAATGTATTTTTAAAAACAGAATACCAAAGTTATCAAAGCCCATGATATATATTTTCATTCTCTCTTAACTTTTTGTAATCAAACTTTATATAAAAAAGCAAAACATTCAGGATAGCTTTAAAAAATACAGTAATAAAGCTTCTCTTTTCTCTAAAATACATGAAACATAAAAAATAAAATCTAAAGCTCCTCAAGCCAGGTTAGGTTCAGCTACAGATGAAGAAAGCACAGTAGAAAGAAGTATTACCTGGACCCACTAGAAACTTCTTAATAACCCCAAGAATGCCACAGAAAATCATGTACTGCCCAGGGTCTGCAAAGAACACACAAGAGCCTCCATCCAATCAACAGTTTGTTTAGCCCATTATCTACTACTATATCTAAGAACAGTAATTTGATAATGATGAAGATAATAGCTTTTTCTTATATTTCTAGGGTTAGGTGGTATAAGATCAATCAGGTGAGGGCCTTGTCGATGCTCCTCATGTGGCTTAGCAAGGGCCAACCCAGGTCCTTTTGCCCACATAAATATATGGAGGAGAGGAGATTCCTTGTGATTAAAATTAACGCTGATTATGCCTGGCCTCCAAGAACTTCCATGGCAGGTTAAATTCCTGGCACATAAAGTTGAGGAGAAGTTAAGGAGATGGCTTAGTAGATAAAATGCTTGGTGTGTAAGTATAAGGACCTATGTTATAATTTCCAGCAGTCACCTAAAGCCATGCACTCCAACAGGCACTTATAATCCAGCACTGAGGGCAAAGAGTCAGGGTCATGGAGGAGACAGCACATCCAGGTTCCTCAGGCTGGCTGAAACTGAGCGCTAGTCGGTAAAAGCCTCTTTCCTTCCATTACCAAATCTGAGGTGTTGCAGACCTGAGCCTCTCTGTAAGCCAGCACTCCAAAAAGCGGAGCACATCAGTTTTAGCTAGAAACATTGTAACCTGGCATCTGCCAGTCATTGCCTCACCTGCAGACAAACTCGGACCTCAAGGCATGACCATGAGAACTTAGCCATCAGGTACCTAAGGAAACCATAGTTGGTTTCTTTCAGATAAAAAGAAGACACACAACATTGATCTGTGTGTACACATGCCCAAGCATACCCACCTGCACCCCCCAAACAATATACCTCACTCACATGTACACATGAAAGTTCAATTTAAAAAGTTAACCATATTTAATTAAACCATGCTTCAAATTTTAACTGAAGGCTTAAGTGGAAATTAACATTTTTAACTTGAAATGAATTTTGTAAATTGAGCTATATGGCTTTATTGATAAGACCATTAGTAAGATAAGTTAAGGATTTTTTAACTTCTATGGAATTAGATTTGTTTCATGTCACAAATATATGGACTACAATCAGTACAAAAGCTTACAATATGAAGTGACTAATATTGTCTCACTTTGACATTGGAACTCTAAGTTATAGAGTACCAGCAAAGGAAGTAGATCAGATTCTATCTTTGAACAAGCAAGTTTCTACAAGTCACTGCTAGTTCCTGTCACTGAGAAAGTAGTATGCATTATTTAAAAAAAAAAAAAAAAAAAAAAAAAAAAAAAAAAAAAAAAAAAAAAAAAAAAAAAAAAAAAAAAAAAAAAAAAAAAAAAAAAAAAAAAAAAAAAAAAAAAAAAAAAAAAAAAAAAAAAAAAAAAAAAAAAAAAAAAAAAAAAAAAAAAAAAAAAAAAAAAAAAAAAAAAAAAAAAAAAAGGTCAACAAGAGAGCTATTGAAGCAGAAAATCAGGACACACTTTTAAACACTTACATTAAAAAAACTAAAAGACTATTATGTATCTGGAGGAAGATGTTGCTGTAAGTGAACACATAAATCTTATGTTCAGAGTGTCAATAAGTAGAGGGAAGAAAGATAAAAGCCTTGAAGCTACAAAAGATACCCAAGAGGTAATATAAATAGGCAAAGAAGTTTAAGAATAAAAAATAATGACAAAATCAGCAAGAAAACTGAAAAGAAGTAGCCAATATAATAAACAATAAACATTGAGTTGGGAGAACCAAGTAAAAAAATCAATTAATTTAAATGCAAGTATTTTGGACATGATGCTGAAGACTGAGGACTGGCCTCTGCATAGTAACATGAGCAAGCGTCATGAAAAGAGGCTACACCAAGTAACAACGGCAAAAGTCTAGGTAGATAGAAAACAAAACACAAGAGAAACTATGCACATGTCTTCCTGGAAATATTTTGTTATACTTAAAAGAGAAAGAGAGGGAACAGAAAGCAAAGGGGAAACTTTGATTCAATAATGTTTTTATTTTGTATGTTTACAAAGAAGAAAAAAATAATGGAAGGTTTAAAGCAGATGGGAAAGTTTCAAGAGAAAATGGGAAATACAGCTATTAAAGGAGAGATGAGATGTTCTAAAGAGCTGTCCTAGGATAGAGAGAGGAGAACAGAACGTACAACACAGAGAAAGAAGACAATCTGTAAACACAAATGCTGTTTGTGTGTTTTTAATGGCTATATGGCCTCTGGCAATGAGACAATCCTTACACCTTACACTTGTCAGGATCAATCACTGACAAGTTTTTTTTTTTTTTTTTTTTTTAAATACAACACAAAACATAAGAAATAAAAATTGAATGCAAAGTTAGAGAAAATTTACCACCCTATGATACATAAATAATTACATAACAGAAAATTTTATCGATGCTGTCCTCTTGAAGAATGATGTGAAGATCAAAATGTTTTGTTTCTCTAATTTGGCCAACATATACACTTGTTTGCAGATTTTTCAAAATCAAACTGATTACTTAAAATCTATACTATTACACTGTACATAGATACAAAGATGTGTCTGTCTTTCAAAACTCAGAAACTATTGAAATAAATCCCTGTATTAAGTTGTATGTAAAATATGTGTAAAAAAAACATAGGGAGTATTGGAAGCAAGGAGAAAGATAGTGATAAGTGGTCAAAATATTGTAAATACAAAATTTTCAAAGAATATGTTTTTTTTAAAGGGACCTAAGTCATCAAGATTTGAAGAAACTTGGAGCCAACAAGACAGCTCAGTGGGGAAAGGCACTTGTCACCAATCCCATGGAACAGAGTTCAATCCCTGAAACCAACATAGAGGAAGAAAAAACTGAGTATATCTCAAATTGTCTTCTGACTTCCAAAAGTGTGCAGTGGTGTGTTTTCATGAGGGTATTACGTTTAAGTGAATGATCAAATATCAGACACTTTACTAAACTCTTATAGGACCAGGAAAAGTAAAGTAAGAAAAAAATGACAATAATTAAAAAAAAAAATCAAAACATAAAATCACTATTCCTTTCTAAATAGTATTTAAATAAAATGTTAGGATATATTTACAAGGTACATGAAATCATGCTACATATTAGCGTGTATGAGACATTTTTAGAGAGAAAAAAGATTTGAGGAATCTAAGATAGTATAAAATTATAAAATCAATAAAGGGTTGATATAGTAGTGTTTTACAATAGAAAACATTATGCAGCTATATTACTTCAGCAATATCACTACTAGACTTATACCCAAAGGATACACATTCTTTCCCCAAGATTATCAGCTAAACTATGTTCATAGCAGCATTATTCATAAGAGGCAGAAGCTGGAAACAACGCTCAAATGAAGAATGGATTTAAAAATTGTGATACAAAACTCAAATTCAAGTGGATCAAAGACCTCAACATAAACCCAGCCACACTGAACTTGATAGAAAATAAAGTGGGAAATACCCTTCAACGAATTGGCACAGGCAAACACTTCCTAAATATAACACCAGTGGCACAGACACTAAGAACAACAATCAATAAGTGGGACCTCCTGAAGCTGAGAAGCTTCTGTAAAGCCAAGGGCACTATCAATAGGCACAAAATGACAGCCTACAGAATGGGAAAAGATTTTCACCAATTCTACAAGTGACAGAGGACTGATCTCTAAGATATATAAAGAACTCAAGAAACTAGAGCTCAAAACCTTGAATAACCCAATCAAAAAATGGATTTCAGAACTAGAAAGCGAATTCTCAGCAGAAGAATTAGGAATGGCTGAAAGGCACTTGAAAAAGTGTTCAACATCTTTAGCCATCAGAGAAATGCAAATCAAAACAACTTTGAGATACCACCTGACACCTGTCAGATTGGCTAAGATTAAAGATACAGATGACAGCCTATGCTGGAGAGATTGTGGAGCAAGGAGAACACTCCTCCATTGTTGATGGGAGTTTAAGCTTCTTCAGTCACTCTGGAATGCAGCATGGCGGTTTCTCAGAAAACTGGGAATCAATCTCCCCAAGGATCCAGCAATACCACTTCTGGGTGTATACCCTAAAGATGCACAGTCGCACTCCAAAGGCATTAGCTCAACTATGTTCATAGCAGCATTATTTGTAATAGCAAGAACCTGGAAACAACTTAGATGCCCCTCAACTGAAGAATGGATTAACAAACTGTGGTACATCTACACAATGGAGTACTACTCAGCAGTAAGAAAAAATGATATCCTAAAATTTGCAGGCAAATGGATGGATTTGGAGAATATCCTCCTGAGCGAGGTATCACAATCCCAGAAAGATAAGCAGGGGATGTACTCACTCATTAGTAGACTCTAAACAAAAAAGCCAAAAATGTCCAAGCTGCAAACCACAACCACTGAACAGCTTGGGATCTGAAACACCTTGGACTGGCACTTGGATCCCACTCCCTCTAGAGGAACACCTGACTCAGTCTTGATGTTGGGGTGAGGAAACTGGATCTGTCAGGAGTAGATGCTGAACTAAGCCATATTGGGACCTTGGGACCTCCTGTCCTTGCTGGGAAGGAGATGGGGAGATGTGGAGAATAGAGAGTGACTGGAGGGGGTGGGAGGGGGAAGGGAGCTTGAACAAGGATATACACGGATAGAAAATGTGACTTTATTCATAATAAAAAAAAGAAAAAATTGTGATACATTTAATGAAATACAACTCAGCAGAAAAAAATATACATTTTTTTTTAAATGACATCTTGAAATTTGCAGGCAAGTGAATGGAGCTGGAGAGTATCATCCTGAGTGAAGTAGCACAGACCAAGAAAGACAGACATGATATGTACTCACTCATAAGTAGATTTTAGAAGTAAAGCAAAAAATAACCAGGCTACAATCTACAAACCCTGAGCAACTAGATGACAGGAGGAACTTAGGAGAGACATCCATGAATGCCCCTGGGAAGAGGAAATAGGAAAGATTTCCTGAATAAACTAGGATCATAAGGGGGAGCGAGCAAGGGGAGGTGGAAAGAGATCATTAGAGAATGAGATGGTTGAGTGGGGGGAGCAACAGAGAGGGAGAACAAAGAAATAGATATCTTGATAGAAGGAGCCACTGAGGGGTCAGAGAGAAAGCTGGTGCTAAGGAAACATCCAAAAACCCACAAGGTGTCCCTAGCTAGGACTCCAAGCAATAGTGAAGAGGGTGCCTAAACAGAACTTCCCTATAATCAAATGAATGACCACCTTAATTGTCATTATAGAACCTTCACCCAGCAACTGATGAAGGCAGAAGCAGAGACCTATAACTAGGCACTGGTCCAGCTGAAAAGAGGGAAGAGAGAATATATGAGCAAAGGGATCAGGATCATGAGGAGAATACCCAAAGAGAAGGCTGACAGGAGCTTTTGGGAGCTCACTGACTCTGAAATAACCACTGAGGAACCTTCATGGAAAGGAACTAAACCCTCCAAATGTAGATGACAGTCCAGTGGCATGGACAGTTTGTGGAGCCTCTTGCAATAGGACCAGAGTTTATTCCTGGTGCATAAACTGGCTTCTCAGAACCTTTTCCCTAGAGAGGAATCCCCTACTCAGTCTTGATACTGAGGCGAGGAACTCAGAGCTACCTCAACTGGATATGCCAGACAGAATTGACTCACCTTGAGATTCCTTGCCCTCCCTGGGGAATGGAGGGGAGATGGGGTGGGGTGGAGGATAAAGGAGAACTTAGAAAATTTAAACTTTCTGAGGTGTGTGAAACACAAATGCCTGAGCTCTGATCTCCAGATCTCCAGAACCCACATAACAAAGGCCACACATGGCAGCCTGCAATTGTAATACTGGTACTGGAAAGACAGAAATAAGTGTCTCTCTCATCCTAGCTGGCCGGCCAGCCTAGCCTAATTGATGAGCTCTAGGTCAGTGACACATATTGTTTCAAAACAAAAACAAACTGGGTGGCTCCTGAAAAGTGATATCCAATGTTGGCTTCTGATCTCTAAACATATGCTCACACAGATGTATGTACACCTGCACACGTGCACAGATAAAACCACACACACAATTAACTTCTGTGGAGGTCTTTCATGTTCCTAGAAAAACCAGAACCATATGAAAAGGTTCTGAGTAATCATTTAAGTTCAATAGTAAAAAAACTTGACTTAATATTCAGACAAATTTATAACAGCCTAGGAAGAAAGCAAACACTGAAAATTAAACAGACAGAAAGCAGAATTACAATTAGCTGTTTGGTGAATGTAAAAACATGACCCTGGCCTAAGAGAGGCTACATTTACACTTGTAGTCTTTGTGTAATTATTAATAGTATTGTCTTTCACTCTTAAGAGTATTCCAGTTTGAATAAAATTCTATATGGCCACTTTATAATAACAATAATATAAGATTACTGGTGATAATATTATACTAAGACATCACTGTATTTCATTTGTGGAATATGTTTTGTACACACTCAAATTCAGACATTTAGAAAATAAAACAATATGTAAAAGTGTGCTAAATGCTCCAGAAATATATTATGTAAATGCAGTGAAATGAACTGGTCCTGAGTATCCTGAGAGGGGGAGGAGAAGAACAGGACCAGCAGTACAGACAGGCTGCAACTGTCAAGGCCAGATGCACAGCCCTGATTCACTCCCACGCCTCTGCCCCTGCAAGTCTGTAACACTGTTGTTGAGTGGGAAATTCTTGTTAAGGGAAATTAAAAAATAATAAAACCAGAATGTAAAATTATTTTTTAAATGAAAATGTATAATTAGTATATAGTTTAAGTAACACTGAAAGAACATGGGAGGCAGCAAAAAAGATTTTTCAATTAAGCATGGCTGTGGTCATACCTTTCTAGAAAGAGGCAAATGTACTGAGTTAAATGTTCTACTGCTCTCTGACACAACAGAATGATGCTGGAAGTTCTTGGTTCTTTGACAGATCTCAGATCCACTCTTCCTGAGCTGAAATTTACCATTTTAAGCTCACTGTTTTACAGAAAAAGTTATATATTGAACAGTATTTTCTCTGTATAAGTTGTTATAGGTAATGGGAGGAAAAGGATACTAGCTTTGGGGTTCTACTTGTTTTTTTAAAAAGAGAAAAAGGGGAAATGTAGTGGATTATATGTTACGTTTTAAATATTTGTCCCATCTATGGGTTTAATAAAAGCTGATTGGCCAAAAGGCAGACAGAAAGTGTAGGCAGGCTACCAGGCTAAGAAAACTCTGAGTACAGGAAGAACAGAGACAGATGCCAGAGTTGCCAGAACTGCCAGGAGATGCAGAGGAAATGCTGCTCTGAGAAAAGATACCAAGCTGCATGGCTTAACAAGATGGGTTGAGTTCAGATAGAGTTAGAAAACTAATTATATGCCTGGACCCTAGGTCAATCAGGGTAAAAAATAATATATGCCTGTGTGTGTTTATTTCAGGCTAACCGGGGCCGAGAGTGAGACTAAACCTTTGGTCCAGGCATGGGAAGTCCAGGCCAGAACCATTAACAACAAAGAAGTTTCTTACTATAATGATAAAGGTGTAGCAAGAAAATCATTTGGAGTACAGGTAGAGCTAGCGTCAGCCTCCAGATAGTTCTTTATTTTCACTGCTATCAGTATCACTGAGTGATTTATCAATATTATTTCTAAGCTCTTTTAATATTTATACTCAATAAGACATCTTTATTTTAAGAACAAATGAGAAAATAAAGACTTTTGAAGGAACTGACATAATTTTACTACTTCAATGCTTTATAACCCTATGAAGAAGCTTTGTATTGAATATTTCTAGTTAGCAAAATACAGAAACAAGCTGTGATAAGCAGCACCCAAAATGGCCCTGACAGTCCAGAAATTTTTCCATTCACTTTCCTGACTACCATCCCAGAGTGTCAGTTAGACTGAATCTATGTTCCAAGAAGTAAGACAATGAAACATCACTTTAAATACAAAGACCAGGACCTTCTGACTAGAGAGATGGTTCAGCATTTCAGAGCACATGATGTTCTTGCAGAGGTACCTGAGTCCAGTCCCCAGCACCCACATGACAGCTTACAAACAACCTTGACTCTAATTTCAGAGTACCTATCTAGTGCTCTCTTCCTGCCTCCATGGGCACCAGACACTTAAGCACACAGTGCACATAAAACATAAAGGAAACACACATGCACATTAATCATAAAAATAAAAAGCTTATGACTTCTGCATTACTGGTCCTTCTCTTGGGGATTCAGCTCTTCTGCTCAGGACTCTCACTACACTTGCTCTGCAGGAAGCCAAGAGACCCAAATGGCAGAGAATTATCTCTGCCTAATACCAAGTAAGGATATCAGAACACATGCAGAATCTTAAGTAGATCTACCCATCATACACTCTTACCCACCTAACACCTACATCAGACCTTCAGACTGTGCATCACCAACAATGTTAAAGAGAAGCAGAGCCAGGAGAAACACTGTTAGGGCTTGAGTCTGAAATGTCTTGCACAGGTCAGGTACTTGTTCATGGGCTGGTACTGCCTGGAAAGCTATGTAACCATTAGGAGGTGGGAGAGCTATCCTGCAAAAGTAAGTTACTAAAGGGCACCTGTTTTACCTGGGCCTGATTCCAGTCACTCTCTGCTTTGTGATCTACCGTGACATAAAGCATCTTCATCACAAATTGCCACCACTATGCACTCAATAATGCCTTCCCCAACCGGACAGGCTGAAACCTCTGAAATCATGAGCCAAGATAAACCTTGCTTTTCTTGGTTGAAGTTTGTCAAGTGGTAACAGCGATGTAAAAATAACTATACACCACCCTCTTTGCTAGCAGTACTGCTTCTGACCCATAAAACCCAAAAGATAATAAATTACAACATTTAAACACTGTTTTCGTGTCCAACAATTTTGTTTCTGATCTATTATTCCAAGCATCTACTTGGACATGTGGCATGCAGTGGGCCCTCAAATATTAGCTCAGAATTAAATGAATGAATACACACTGTGGTGGTTTGAACAGGGATAGCCTCCACAGACTCAAGTGTCTGAAAGCTTGGCCTATAAGAAGTGGAACTTTTAGGAGGTGTGGCCTTGTTGGAGAAAGTATGTCACTGTGGAGAGGGCTTTGAGGCCTCATTTACTCAAGCGGCACCTACTTCCTGTTGCCTTCAGAACAAGATGTAAAACTCTCAGCTCCAACTCCAGCACAGTATCTGCCTGCATGCTGCCATGTCCTACCATGATGATAAGGGACTAAACTTCTGAAATTGTAAGCCACTCCATTAAATGGTTTCCTTTATAAGAGTTGCCATGATCGTGTTATCTCTTTACCGCAATAGAAACCCTAAGACACAAATTATACAGATAAATGTTTTCTCATGTGACCAAAATACAAAACAAGAAAACAACAAAAAGAAAAATAGCTTTCAGTCAATATTTTAAAATACTATTAATACTTCTGATTTTTTTTAAAAGTGCTATTACAACTCCCAAACTGCAAGAAATCCATATACTTTAATTTTGTTTTATTATGTGTTCTCATTAAACTTATGAAATCCCCTAACTATAGCTAATTGAGTCCAATTACAGAATTATTTACCTTTTAATGAGATACTTTAATTTTAAAAAACACAATAATAAAACTGAAGACACCAAACTAGCACAAGAACTGCAGAATTAATTCATCCTTTAAGCCCTTCTAGACTAGTACAGTCAGAACAAAAGAGATCTATACATTTAATTGAAATTTTCTAAAAGTCACACTAAACAAAAATAAATTAATTGCAATACTGCATTTAATGTCACTAGTATGTCAAAGACATTATCATCTTATACTTTATTAATATTTTGTGTATATAGGTATAGTTGTATGGATAAAGAAAAGAGGTCAGTGTCAAGTAACTTGTTCAATCAGTCTCCAACTTATTTTTTTGAGACAGACTATCTCACTGAATCTAGAACTCAGCTAGACAGGCTCTGGAGAGCAAACCCCCAAATCATACTGTTTCTACCCCCAGCACTGACATTACAAGAAGCCCTACAACCTCAGCTTTTTTAATATTCTGAGCACCTGAACTTAGGTCCTTCATGTTTGCACAGCAAGCATTTTATGAACTGAGCATTATCCCAAGTCTCCAATATTTTAAAAATTTATACTTTGTTTTCCTCAAATATTCACATTTTACATGTATCTTACAATTAATAGTATAGTTCAGTTTCAAAATTCAAAAACTAAATGTGGCTGTGGCTACCACACTGCACAGTGAACTTCTAAATTTTTTAGGTAACAATAAAGTAGGAAGGTATACTGTATTTCTATTTAAGCATCGATATTTAAAAGGAAAAACAGAAAGATATTATTTTCTATAAATTTCTTACAGATAAAATTCTAAGCTCTATTTTTTTAAACATAAGCTTTTATTAACTGGAGTATCCTAAATGAATTGACAATGTTATGCCCAGAAGACATCAGTTATTATTAAAATTCTCAATGTTGGTATGAGATAATTTCCTTACAAGTAATTCGTCAGGGAGGCCACACAGGCCCCCAAAACAACACAGGATGCTGACTTTGCTCTTGGTTGCCCACCTTAAACAGACCCTATTATTTATATTTTCAGTTGTGAGCCTAGCCTTTAACGGCTGGGCCATCTCTCCAGCCCCAGACCCTATTACTTTAGCCTTCACAATGTAGGCCAGAGAGAAACTACCCTGGAACTGACCTGGGAACTTCCTCTCTACTAGTCACTTTTCATGGTTAGAAAGTACTGTGAAACCCTCTGAGAGAGAAAAGTCTTACCAGTGTAGTCGTACCCAACTGTGGTAGACACTACATGTTAAAAATCTGATCTTCCAGAGATGTCTCTACTGGTGCATAATGGCATCAGCATTATAGGTATAGCCAACTGTTTTCTAATTGGATTTCAGGTTTGTACCACAAGAGTAAAGTTTTGCCTAGTACTGTAAATCTGGTCAAATTAACACATCTGGGAAGATCATAGGCTCTAATGATCTACTATTGTTTTGATAAATGTATATGTTGTCAAACTATGATCTAAATATTTATTCCTTTAAACATAAATTATTGCTAATCACAAACTTAGCAAGAGAAGCTTCTCTTTTCAGTGAGTATCAATTAAGGTAAACTCCCCCAAATGGGACATTTTTATCAACCCCCAGCCTGAATGTTCAAGGACACTGAAGACAAAAAGATAGAAAGAATGTAAGAGCCAAAGAATGCGAAGGAGTGATAATAGCAGCTATGGTTACTTGTACAAGACCGACATAAGATCAAGCAGGTCAACATTCAACATGGATGGCTGAATATCACAAAGACACACATCTATTTTATAAGCTACTGGCAGTTAATGGTTAAAAGTTTCCTTGATGAGTGGTGAGGATGATACTTATCTGTGAGTAACAAGACAACTGCACTTAAGGTTCAGGAAGGAGGGGGCTGAGCCATAGGAATGGTGTTTGCTGTGAAATTATGTCTCCTTTACATGCATGAAGCCTCACCAACAAGACTGCCTAAACGTGAGATGAACCATACCAAGAGACATGCTAACAAGCCCATGAAGTCTCAATCCTAGACAAAGAACCACAGAAAAGCCAAGAACAAGAGAAACAGTCTTTCCAAGGGAAGAGCACACCAACTGTTCATCCAACACCAAATTGACATTCCTGAAAACATACACATGCAAGTAACATTATACAGAGTGGACAAGTTGTATTATGTATTTAGAAACACACACACACTTAGCAAAAAATTAAAGAAAAAGAGGCCATGAATTTGAAAGAGAAGGTGCATGGGAAAATTTACAGGGAGAAAAAAGGAAACTATATAATTAGTTGTAATCTCAAACAAAAATCTTTAGAGGATTGTCACTCTGAGGTAGCAATAATCCAATACTCTTCCCCACATGGATAGTGCTAAGTCACATGACTTGCCTTTACCAATCTGATACTACCAAGTGCTGGCAACTAGAGACTTGATAAGTATTCACACACAGGAACTTCCTGGAATGCTACAACCTGAAAGCCAGCTACCAGACAGTAATAAACCCTCACCTACACTCCTGGATTACAGACATACAGAAAGAGAAAACATGAAGGGTAAGACAAAATCACAACAGCTCACAAATATGCCAACTGTCATAGGTGACCACATTCCAACAGTGACAAAAACATTTCCCAGTTAACCTACAGAATTTGGAATAAACTGTCATTAACACAGCACTTCAAAGTGGTCTGTAGAGCAGCAGTGGGTAGGGACACAGTCAGAAAGGGATATATATGTGTTTGAGAACCCTATTACTCTGAAATGTTGTGGGGGGGTGTATATGTCTAGAGACTCTGTTAAAGCTAAGGATTTTGTACATAGCAGCTTGAGGCTAGCCTGAGTTAAGATTTTACCCCTACTTCAAGATAAAAAAAATAAAAAATCCACAACTGCCAATCTGTGAAGTCACAATTACATTGGAAAGAAAAGAGAAAGGAGGAAGGGGGTCAGTGAAAAACACAAGTCAGAAAAACCATGTAACTACAGTAAGCAAAATTATAGCTTAAAAAGGAGAAAAGCTAAAGGAAAAAATACTGAAAAATGAGCTGAGTCCTGTAAGAATCAAGGGAAAACTGGAGACTGGAAGAGCAGTTCCACCTACTTCGTCACTCTCGTCCACTTCTATCCCACCGTCCTTGTCATCATCCATTTGTTTATGTATTGTCTGAAGTGCTTCCAGACTAAATCTGTCTTCTTCGGTGAAGCATGGTGGACTCAGTGATATACAGGGATCTACGACAGAGCAGAAAATAATCACTAACTTGCCAAACTAGAATGCAGGCTATAGATAGATGTAATCAAGAAGAAAAAAACAAAACAAAAAGTTAGACTTCAGACTAAGAGCAAGATCTTTTGTCTTACCAGAATGTATTCTAGCATCAAAGATATAATAAACAAAGTTAAGTAAAAACAAACAATACAATTAACAATAGACAGCAACATCTCAATTTATCTAACACTTCTTCATCTTTCAAGATCTCTTTGCATCCAATATTTCTAAAGAAAAAGAGATTTCCTTATATAAAAAAGAAAAAATTAATATGGAATCGATGATGGTACTTTTGTATAACCAAGTTTAATAAAATGAAAAGTTCAGGAAACATCCAAAACAAGTAAGAAGGAAAAGTGTAGAACAACTTTCTATATCTGATAATTAAAGACTCTATCTATCTGACTTTTTAAATATATACATTGTAAGGTCAACAAGATTCTTTAAGAAACCTTTTTTCAAATCTTGTTTCTCATGTTTTCATTAATATCTTTTTGTTGAATACACCACTCCTTTTTTTCTTTATTTATTTTGTATTTATCAAGAAAAACAGTAAAATGAATTTAAAATGCTGATAAGTTAACAATAACTATGAAGAAGATAAAAATCATAAGCATGACTTATCAAGGGTGATAATGCAAATAAGATTGCTACACATATATTTACTTTGTGTTCAGCTTTCCCTCTGAATTTTTTTTTTCATCCCTGTATATCCTTATTCAAGGTCCCTTCCCCCTCCTGCCACATCAGGTCATTTTTTTCTTCTCCACAACTCCCCATCCCCTCCCTGGGCAGGCAGCAGACAGTCCTATGGTCCCACTGACCCAATAATGTTCAGTTCAGTCTCCACTCCTGGCAGATGCAGTTTTGTCCCCCCCTCCCTCAAGAGTGAGTAAGGTGTTCCTATAGTTGGAGTGGGATGAATACACCACTCCTAATGGAAGACAAACTGAACATTATATTAAAGTTGTCAAAAACTAAAGGGTTAAGGCTAAAGCCTTGTTGCATGAGTCATTATGTTTCATCCCCAGGACTAAAAAAAATTGAATAATATAATAAGAAATGAAGCACTGCTTACAAAGCATATGTCATATGAGGGGCTTCAAACACTTAAGGCCAGGTAGATGAAAAATTCTTTCTGATGCTAAGACTAGCAAAAGCTTATATGCCAAAATGGGATAGCACTGATCTTTTTTACTCACATCCTATATGGCTAATTGGTAAACTACAAAATTGGTAACCTTATTGCTACTATTTTATTAGATCATTAAAATAGTATGGTGGTGATATTTTGTGTATCCTCTAAAAAATAAAGCTTGCCTAAAGATCAAAGGACAGCCTAGCCCCAGACTTAGCCATATAGGTCAGGTACTGGTGGCACACACCTTTAATCCTAGAAGGCATAGATATCTGTGATATCTCTGGATATCTGTGAGTTCAAGGCCAGCCTAGACTACAGGAGATTCACCCAGTCCAAAAGAGAAACAGAGTCAGGCAGTGGTGGCAAACAGCCTCTGCTCTTATAACTCTGCTCCCCGTACTTGGAAAGCACACATGCTCTTAATCTCGGCACTAGGGAATGATATGGCTGGGCAGGGAAAGAAATGTATGGTGAGAGGAGACAGGAGTTCAGTCCTTCGCTTCCCTTCACCTTCCTCCCTTCCCTTTCGGCTGAGGACTCAGAGGCATTCAGTGGATTCTTGGGAGACAGGATCTACCTATTTAGGCTTGACGTTTTAATAGTGGTGCGAAGTTTCTCCAGTGGCTTGTTTCTCTGTCTCTCTGATCTTTTTGTAGTTTTTTATAAAACTTTTATAGGCTTTTATAGTTAAATTACCTAAGAGGCATTAACATTGAGAGCCGTGCAGTCTTTAGAAAGTCTCGGGATAAAATTAAGAATAACATACAACCTGGAAAAATGCATAAACAGATAAAATTGGACATGGCCACACATGCCTATAATCCCAGTACTCCAGAGGAATAGGCAGGAGGATTGCTACAAGTCTAGGTTACATATCTAATGCCAGAAGAACCAACACTACAGAATAAGATCCTGTCTCAAAATCAACTACTTAGCTAATTAAAATTAAAATAGGTAACTATTTACTACTTCAATGTACTTCATAAACAGTTACGTCACTTAATAAAATATTGTCAAGGTCTATTTCAGAGCCTATCTTTTCCACAAAAGTCTTTCACAAGTACCAAGTTTCCTTCCCAAACTCCAGTCCATCTATTAAACAAGTATCATCTATTGTATACCTACTGTGTTAGGCATTGGAAATGCCATAGTGAACAAGAGACAAACATTCTAGTATATTCTTCAGGAATGATTTATAAGATGATTAAGTGAAGGATACAGACATTCTAGCAATGGCAAGCAGTTAGGAAAAAGAAAGGAAAGAGCAGGTGCAAAGTGTTAAAGACATGGAAATTTTTCTTTTATATTTTCAGATTGTTCTATCTAAACACCTCACGTCATGCTGTACTCTACTAATCTGTGGTGGCTTTATGTATCGTTCTGTTCATACAGCTAAGCACACAAAGAGGGGAGAAACTGTTCTTCCATTTGTTACAAGTTCTTAATAACTAGTATTTTGCTGAGTGTTTTTTTAGATTTGATTAATTCTGACACTGTATACTTTAGATCAAAAGCTTCTGTGCCATGCAAGGCAAAAACAGATGTTAAAAATTAAAAAGACAATGAAGACACTAAAAATTAAAGAGAGTATCATATACTTTTTAAAGTTCAGAATCTAGTGAGAAAGAAGACATGTAGATATCTATATTATGTTAGGAAATATTGAGAACATTAGCTCCATGGTGTCAGGATTTGAATATGCCCCCCACAAAGCCTTACAATGGAAACATAATCCCCAATGTAATAGTACTGGGCCTAACCAGGGGTGTTGAGAGCCCAACTTCAGGAAAAGATTCATGCTAACAAGGTGCTAAGGTGCGTGAGGGTGACTCTGGCCTTTGGCCCTCACTTGCCTTCCTTTCATTTCCGCTTACCTCATACTCTTTTGTCCAGGATACTTTTACCTAAGTGCCAGATTCCCAATCATAAGCTTTCCAGTCTCCAAAATTGTAAGAAATGAATTTCTATTGTTTATACATTGTCAGTTCCGTGGCATTGTTACAACAGCTTCACAAAATACACTAAAATAGTATGTCATGGGAACATGAATAAAGTCTGATCCCAACAAGGAAAGAGAATCAGCCAATTTTTCTAAAGTAAATTTAGAAGGTTCAAAAATCCTGATAGTTGATGACCTTGAGGTAAGAGAAAAGCATGCTTGGAAGAAAATGTTCAATTACAAGCAAAGACTATGTGACACCAGACATATGCTAGTGGGTCCCTGTATGTGAGTACAGAGCATAGGAAAGAGCATAGCAGACTGGCAGGAAACTGCCAAGAGATTAGATGTTCTAAACCTTTTCTTTTCCATTCTAGGGAACGTGGACCTTATTTATCCTAAGGACTAAGCAAAGCTGGTAAGGGGTTTCAAGGAGGGACAAACAAGTCAGATTCATTGTAGACAGGCACTAAAATGACATGGCAAAATACATGTAGCCAAGACTGAGAGGTGCAGGAATGGAAAACTACCATAACAAAACCACAGGAATTCAAACAAAGGGGGTACATAATGTAAAGGATTCTAGTATATGAGATTGATTGCAAGATGGAGCATAAATACTGTGACAAAAGTGATCCACATAGAATATTATTTCCTATGGATCAATGGAATCGAATTGAAGATCCTGACATTAACCCAAAAACCTATGAACACCTGATCTTTGACAAACAGGCCCAAAATATTCAATGGAAAAAAGACAGTATCTCTAACAAATGGTGTTGGCAAAGCTGGTTGGTAGTGTGGAGAAAATGCAAATAGATCCAAGCCTATCACCCTGCACAAAACTCAAATCCAAGTGGATCAAAGACCTCAACATAAACCCAGCCACACTGAACTTGATAGAAAAGAAAGTGAGAAATACCCTCCCACGAACTGACACAGGTGACCACTTTCTAAATATAACACCAGTGGCACAGACACTAACAGCAACAATAAGTGGGACCTCCTAAAACTGAGAAGCTTCTATAAAGCCAAAGACACAGTCAATAAGACAAAACGACAGCCTACAGAATGGGGAAAGATTTTCACCAACCCTACAAGTGACAGAGGACTGATCTCTAAGATATATAAAGAACTCAAGAAACTAGAGCCCAAAACCTTTAATAACCCAATCATAAAATGGGTTTCAGAACTAAAAAGGGAATTCTCAGCAGAAAAATTCCAAATGGCTGAAAGGCAAGATAAAAACGTGTTCAATATCTTTAGCCATCAGAGAAATGCAAATCAAAACAACTTTGAGATACCACCTTACACTTGTCAAAATGGCTAAGATTAAAGACACAGATGACAGCCTATGCTGGAGAGAATGCATAACTAGGGGACCACTCCTCCATTGTTGGTGTAAGTGTAAGCTTGTTCAGCCACTCTGGAATGCAGTATGACAGTTTCTCAGAAAACTGGGAATCAATCTCCCCAAGGATCCAGCAATACACTATTGGCCATATACCCTAAAGATGCACATTTGCATTCCAAAGGCATTAGTTCAACTATGTTCATAAAAGCATTATTTGTAATAGCAAGAACCTGGAAACAACCTAGATGCCCCTCAACTAAAGAATGGAATAACAAACTGTGGTACATCTACACAATGGAGTACTACTAAGCAGTAAGAAAAAATTATATCCTAAAATTTGCAGGCAAATGGATAGATTTGGAGAATATCCTCCTGATCGAGGTATCATAATCCCAGAAAGATAGGCAGGGGATGTACTCACTCATTAGTGGATTTTAAACAAAAAGCAAAGCATTACCTAAGCTGCAAACCAAAACTACTGAACAGCTGGGAATCTGAAACACCTAAGACTGGCACCTTGGAGCCCATTCCTTCCTGACCCAGTCTTGATGTTGGGATGAGGAAAAAGGATTTGCCTGGAGTGGATGCTGAACTAAGCTACCTTGGGACCTTGGGACCTCCTGCCCTTACTGGGGAGGAAATAAGGAGATGGGGAGAAGAGAGAGCGACTGAGAGGGGCAGGAAGGGGAAGGAAGTTTGAACAAGGGAATACATGGATAAAAAATGAGACTCTGGGGCTGGAGGGATGGCTCAGAGGTTAAGAACACTGACTCTTCTTCCAGAGGTCTTGAGTTCAATTCCCGGCAACCACATGGTGGCTCACAACCATCTATAATGGTATCTGGTACCCTCTTCTGTATATTGTATACATAAAAAATCTTTTTAAAAAATGAGACTTTATTCATAATAAAAATAACATAAAATAAATAAAAATATTTAAAAATAAATAAATAATGTAAATATTATTTATATTAATAAATATAATAAAATAATATAAAATTTATATTTTTAATATAAAAATAAAATAAATAATAAAAATAAATTTAAAAAAGAATATTATTTCCTTTAGATGAGATAGTTCAGTCAGTAAATTCACTTGCTGTGCAAATCTGGTGCCCTAAATTCAATTCTCTGGCACCTCAAAGTCTAACCCCAACCTCATGTTGATCCCTGGAAGGTGAAGAGAACAAACTCCACAGAGTTGTCCTCTGGCTTTGACAATGCATAACACCATGGCATATGTGCCCTTCTCAACACACACTATGTGTACATGTACACACACAAAGTATCACTTTTTTTAAAAAAAAAAAAAGAATACTATTTCCTTTAAAGTATAAGACCTACAAATGCTGTTGGGGGGGTGGTGCCCCATGCCTTTAATCTCAGCACTAGGGAGGCAGAGGCAGGAGGATCTCTGTGAGTTCCAGACCAACTTAGTATACAGAATGAGTTCTAGGACATCCAAGAGAAACCCTGTTTCAAAAAGAAAGAGAGAAGGAGAAGAAGGAGGAGGAAGAAGAGAAGAAGAAGAGGAGGAGGACAAGGAGGAAGAGAAATTCTTATCTCTATTACCATCACTATGCCTCTTTTTATTTCTTTCTTAATCCTTTCTAGATTAATTCAGCCACAATGAGCTCTTTAAATCAAATTAGTTGACTTAACTTATTTTAAGATACAGTCTACTATATAAGATCACAGCTATAATGAATATGGTATAATGATGTCAAATATGGTAACTGATATTATTAGTCTCTGTCAGTATTTCACAGACCTTACGTCCCAAAATGCACTACTAAATGCCATACACTCCATACCCAGAATGTTTCTTATCTAAAAGGATTCACTCATTCATTTAAACAATGATCTCAAGTGTCCACAATAAGTAGGCTCTCTATCTGGTGTGCTGGGCACACAATACAACAAGGAAAACTTCCTCTCCATGGAGCCTTGTGTTCAACACAGTATGGGGCAAAATGTATCCTTTTGGCTACTAACATTCTTTTTTTTCCTCTGCACTGATAACCACTTGGCTCTGAGGAAGGTGGAATCAGCTTCAACAAAATAAGACTTAGCTTATTTAATAATCAGAACAGTATTAAATTCCACCTTGTTTTTCTGTATTTAATGCTAACTGCTCTATCTGAAGCATTAACTCACTCTAAGTGAAAAAAAAAGTTATTCATTTTCATCTGAAGTAAATTAAAATTATTTTCTCTAGTAAGAATAATCTACTATGAAAAACCAATGCCATTTCATGAATGTGTCTCTAACCTTGTGTTTCAGATGAAATAACTCATCAGTAACTTGCTTAATAAGAGCTTCAAGATTCCAAATCTAAGTGTCAGTACAATGTACATAAGAAATATATCAGTATTGCTAGTGTCAGAAAAGAAGCATTGCTACCACGGACATTGCCTGCCTGAGAAAGCATTCAAAAAGCATGCACATCTCATGAGAAAGGATGTTTCCAAAGTGACATTTCCAACCTCCAATATAAACCTACATTTTCTACCTTTTGGACAGCATATCTCACTTCAACTCACACCTCTCTTGAACAAACCACTTGGTATGGTTTAACTGTGAACTTTTCCCCACAAGCTTAAATTCTGAGCTCTTATTCCCACAGAGGTGACAAATCTGCAGAGGCTACAGAGCCTCCACCAGGTGAGGCCTGGCTAGTGGAAATGTGTTAGTAGGAAGGGCTATCAAGAGTTAGGGTTCCCTACCTCTAGTCCTGCTCTTTGTTTCCTGACTACAAAATAGGCATTCTTAGTGTTCGGAGGAAAGAAAGTAAAGACTAGTTTATAGAAAAGTCTACTCTGAATAAGGGGGGAAAAAAAAAAACCTCACTAGCAAGGAAGCCCATGTCTGCAGTTCTCTCTGCTGGCGACCTGCTTTCTCATGATATTCCCATGGCAGATAAACTTCCTTAATCCCAGAGAACATGTTCCTCCGCAATTGCCTATCTCAAACAACACCTCACTATGTTCTCTTGTGGCTCACATGTCTCCACAGCCATTTATCACAGTGTACATTATATACACTTTTATTCCTTTCTAACTCCCACACTGAAACGCAGCCATGAAACCACAGGCTTTGTTTTGATGGGTCCTCTCCACACTGTCTAAAAGAAATACTCAAGAATATTTGTTTACTAGATTACTTATTAATTGGCTTCTTTGGTTGCATTTTTTATATTTGATAACTTTTATTATTATGACACATGTTCTCTTCCCATTTCAAGGTAACGCCATTTAAACACCTTTACATAAGTATATATTCTAAAAGGCTTTTTTAGTAGAACATTTCCATGGGCTCTTTTTAAGTCTTCAGTACATTCCAGTTGGTTATACATTATTAAATGATCATCCCTGAAAGCATGCATACAAATAACATGTAGACTGAGCAGGTACATAACTGCCACATTGATTTTCTCTCAGTTTTGCACTCCAACCAACAGTCAGTGAGTCTTTTTATTTCCCTACATCTATGCCATCACTAGTTGTCCATTTTTAACCTTAGTTATTCTGATTGGGGAAAATAAAATTTTGAAGTATTTTGCATTTTTGATGGCTAGGTATACTGAATATTTTTTGAATTATTTCTCAGATATTTGTGGGTTTTTTTATTCTCTTGGGAACTCTTATTTTAGTTCCATTTACATTTTTTAAACATGGCTTATTTGTTTTCTTGGAGTTTAGTTTTCTTGTGTACTTTGTGTGTCCTAGGTAATAACCCAGTCAAGATAGTTTTCTAACTCTAAACACTACCTCTTTGTCTGAATGATGGTGTCCTTTGCTGCATAGAATTATTTTGGTTTCATATGGTCTCTGGTTGCTTTTTTTTTTCTTTTTGGTTTTGTCTTTTTGTTCTTGTTTTGTGGGTTTGTTGTTTTTGTTTTTTCAAGACAGGGATTCTCTGTGTGGCCCTAGCTGTCCTGCAACTTGCTCTGTAGACCACGCTGGCCTCAAACTCAGGAAATCCACCTACCT
Organism: Sigmodon hispidus; assembly: GCA_004025045.1. Lineage (NCBI taxonomy): Eukaryota > Metazoa > Chordata > Mammalia > Rodentia > Cricetidae > Sigmodon > Sigmodon hispidus. The sequence goes on from PVIH01008535.1 coordinate 80,085, forward strand.
CTGCCTCCTAAATGTTGAGATTAAAAGTAAGCACCATCACTGCTCAGGTGTATTAGACAGCTTTTAAAAATAAATGTTTGGCCTTTTGGCTCTCCCCACAGCACCATGGCAGTCAGCAAGAATAAGCACCTGACTAAAGGTGGCAAGAAGGGAGCCAAGAAGAAAGTGGTTGATCCATTTTCAAAGAAAGATTGGTATGATGCGAAAGATCTGGCTATGTCCAATATTAGAAACATCAAAAAAACACTAGTCACAAGGACCCAAGGAACCAAAATTGCATCTGATGGCCTCAAGGGTTGGGTGTTTGAAGTGAGTCTTGCTGATCTACAAAATGATGAAGTTGCATTTAGAAAATTCAAGCTAATTACTGAGGATGTGCAGGGCAAAAACTGTCTGACTAACTTCCATGGCATGGATCTCACCTGGGACAAAATGTGTTCCATGGTCAAAAAGTGGCAGACCATGACTGAAGCTCATTTTGATGTCAAGACAACTGATGGTTATTTGCTCCATCTGTTCTGTGTGGGTTTCACTAAAAAACAAAAACAACCAGATACACAAGACTTCCTATGCACAGCATCAGCAGGTCGGCCAGATCCGGAAGAAGATGGAAATCATGACCTGAGAAGTGCGGACAAATGACTTGAAGGAAGTGGTTAATAAATTGATTCCAGACAGCATTGGGAAAGACATAGAAAAGGCTTGCCAGTCCATTTATCCTCTTCATGATGTCTTCGTTAGAAAAGTAAAAATGGTGAAGAAGCCTACGTTTGAGTTGGGAAAATTCATGGAGCTCCACGGAGAGGGTGGTAGTTCTGGAAAAACTACTGGAGATGAGACAGGTGCTAAATGAACGAGCTGATGGATAGGAACCACCAGTCCAAGAATCTGTTTGAAATCTAGACTTTTAATAGTGACAAATAAAATTCTTATTTGTGACAAAAATAAATAAGTAAGTAAGTAAGTAAGTAAATAAATAAATAAATAAGTAAGTAAGTAAGGAAATGTTTGGAGAAGTCTTTTAAGAGGGGGATTAGAAATCCAAGCTGTATCCACTGATAAGTTCCTCCTTCCTTTATGGCTAAGGTTAAATCTACGTAGCCAGTACAAATTTAGTAATACTACACTTCTAATCAGCTACTTCATGTTCATCTAAGGCTTAATATGACGTCCATTCACTGTTAGCTATTACTATTTACTTGCTGAGCCAAATAAAGAGCATACTATGAAAAAATAATCAAGTGGAACTTTAAATGTTTAATGTAGTCTTCACAAGGCCCCTGAAGTAGTGAAGGGAACTGTAATGAAACTCCATGAGGCCAAGGACCAAGTCTGTTCCGACTCTACCTGTAGTATTACTCTGATATGCCTAATAAACAGTGTGCCTGATTTTTACATTTTTTCAACTGTCTGTCCTGTGGCCTGATGAAAGAAATACTACTAAGCATAAAGCAACAACAACAACAACAAACCAAACTCCAGGAGAAAATAATATGCACTCTGGAACCCACAAATAATACAACCAACCTGCTAACATGCTCTCGACTAGGAGTACTCTGGTTTCTTTTGTTCTCCCCTCTTCTTAAACCCTCTCCTCTGTTCCTGGCAGACTGTGGATGGAAGGCTTAGCAAAGACCATAAGCAACTACACTGCAGAGGGTAATCTCACACAACAAACACAGGTCCTCCACTAAGCTAGTATTACTCTCCAACTTAGAGGAAGAAAACATATAACAAGTGTGGGTGGAGCTGCAATAGGAAGTGAATCTGTGGAGACAGCCTAGGGCTACCTGTTAGTGAAGTGCCAGAACACCAAGGCTAGGGTTCTGAAGGGATCAGCTCAGGGGTAAAACACCTGTCCACACAGAGTTCCTCCTCCACACTAGGATAGCTTAAAGCTGGAGGAGAGAATGATGCAGAAAAGTTGTCAAAGAAGAAACTTTTGAGAATTCAACTTATTATATGGTATAGTACAAATCCTGTCTTTAGTCAATTTTATTTCCTAGTAATGCACATGTAAATGATGAATGTACACATTGTGACACCATATTATCACAAAGGCCATACTTGTTAAAGCTCACTCTTACTGTTGCACACTTTATGGGTCTGGACAAATTCACTGAAATATGCAGCCACACTTAACATACACAGGGCAGCATGACTGCCTCCCAAATCCTGGGTCCTACCTTTTTATTCCTCACTCCCAATCCCTGGCAACTGCTGATCTTTTCAGTGTTGTCTTCTGTCATATCTTAGAACCTTATTATACAATCTTTAAAGTTTGGCACTGAAGTTTCCACTCTCAAAGATGGCTCAGTTAATAATGTGTTTGCTAAATGAACATGGACTAAACATTCCTGTTTTTTCCTAAAAAATAAAAAAGGAACAGCAGGGTGTATCTATGATCCCACCTAATGAAACAGGTTCAAGAAGACCCTGGAGCTTGCTTGCCAGCAAGTACAGTGACACCTATAGCTCCAGGTTCATGAGAGACTTTGTCTCAAAATGTAGGACTAACTGAGAAAGACACTGACATCCACCTCAGGCCTCCGTACATATTCGCACATGAGCACAGATTCCTGCTTTTTCAGCACTAACTCATTTCCTTTTGTGTTAAATAATATTTCACTGTCTGGATGAACCACGGTTTATCTGTCCATTCCCTACTGGAAGACATCTTGGCTGCTAAGCTTTGCCACCATGAACAAAGCTACTACAAACAACCCTTGGGAGTTTTTTGTAGAAATGATTTTCCAACTCTTCTAGATAAATGCCAACAGATGTAATCACTGGACTATCACGGTAGAAACCCGCCGTGGGATATGTTTTAAATTTTTAAAAATTTTTAGTAATATGAGCTCTAAATTTTTTTGTGATTAAAGTAGACTTTTTTATGGAAATAATGAGTTTTTGGAGTGTCTTAATATGTTTATTTATGTCAGACATTTTAGCCTCATATTTTTTATGTTGAGATGTCTTAAAATGGGTAAGTATGAAATATATTATTATATAAAAAAGTAAAAGAACTCTTGGGTGGAGATAACTTTTAAATGTGTAATCTTGGAAATAATTTTTTATAATTGTGACAAAGTGAGAAAAATTTTGAACATTTATTTGGTAAGACATTGTAGAAAGAAAAAAAAATATGTAGAAAAGAAAAGGAAGAATAAAATATATTTAGATGTAATGAGAACTTATGGCCAGCAGATATTGTAGTTGTGATTAGTAGCGGCAGCAATGGTGTGGGAAACGAGGTGGCGATTTGGCTGGGAGGGTCTTTTTTAGATCTTTTAACAAATTTTATTAGACGCTCTATTAGAACGGGTCAATTTGTCTCTTAGGAGGTTTGTCGCATGTAGATTTGTTTTTGGTTGTGTATAGGAGGCTTGTGCGAAGCTGGTAACTAACGTTGTTATAGACTGGCTCTGTGGGCGGGTGACCCGGTGGGTTTGTGGAATTAGCCCCACGTTGGGCGCCAATTATCGTGGTAAAAACCCGTGGTGAGATATGCTTTAAATGGGGTTTATTTTGTGAAAATCACTTATAAAACAGAGCCGGTTTTAATAGAAAATGAAAGGATAAGGTTGTAGCGCGCCGGAGCCTTTTTAAGGAAGATTTTTCATCTCTACACCGTACGTCCGAACTCCTGCGCAGCTGGGCCAAACTGCGCACCCGGTTGGGAACTCTCGCAAGAAAATGACGACTTCCTGTCCTGGTCCTCTCCCTCAAAGGTCTACTTCTAAAATCCTTTCCAGTTAACCATGACCCGCTCATCTCTAGTCTTATGACGCAATCGTTTACATATATAGTTTTTGATTTCCCGCTACACTGGACTTCATGGAAGACTGATAAGCTTTGTAAGAAACTGCCAAAATGCTTTCTAATGTTATTTACATTATTGTTCACTTTACCAGCAGTGTAAGAGTGCCTGGTGTTCCAACAGTTGGTACTGTCAGTGCTCAGGGTCTGCCAAACTTTAAGGGGTATGACATATCTCACTATTCTAATTGGCATTTCCAACTAGCATAATGTAGCCTGTGTTTTCATATGCTTATCTGAATCTCCTTGATAAGATATGATGGCTTTATTTTAATCTGACGACAGACATACATATTGGCCAAGAATGTCTATCACAACAGTCTAGAGAGTAAGTTTCAGAATAGAAACTACAGGGCTACGGATGTGACTCACTAGTACAGTGCTGCCTAGCACCTAGCAAAAGACCCTTTTGCTCTGTCCTCAGCACCACAAGAAAACCAAAACTATATACATATACATTTTTATAAACAAACTACAGGCATGGTAATAAAAAAGTTAAATAAAAGGTCACATACTAAAATGACAAGGGACTTATGAAGAAAAGGAAACAGGCAGGGCTGACATTTCAGAGTTAAAAATAATCAGGACAAGTTACATTTCTCCTGTTTGGCTCAGGCAGGCCATTCAAAGCTTCTGAAATGCACCGAATGTAATGCCATTAAGCTTGCACTGGAGAAATATATGCCAGACTCTACTGTCATCGTAGTCTACTGATATACATAGACAATAGTTTAGAAACTTCCTAGGAGATAGGGGCAGCGTTAAAACAGTAAGTGCAGTCTTTAGTTTCCCTCTTATAAGGGAAGATGAGTCCATAAACTTCAAGCAGAAATGAAGTAGAGCCAGATGACTCTTAACAGCCAATGGCTGTGGCCCATTAACCCTGCACAGCATCACACCCTGTTAAGAGCTCAGCTTATCATCTTGGTGACTACTTAAGAGTCTCATGGGGCTGGAGAGATGGCTCAGCGGTTAAGAGCACCGTCTGCTCTTCCAGAGGACCCGGGTTCGATTCCCAGCACCCACATGGCAGCTGACAACTGTCTGTAGTTCCAGTTCCAGGCAAACACCAAGGCAAATAAATAAATAAAGTTTAAAAAAAAAAAAAAAAAAAGTCTCATGATTAGGATTTTCATAATTACTACCACTAGGAAAAAAAATTAAAACAGCTTATACTTACTACGTCCATGAACAGTTCAAACATATATCAAATCAAATACTTCAATCTAAGTACTTTTAGAGCAAATTTTAATATCATTAGGGACAATTCTCTAGTATCACTTTCTAATATACCAAATACTGGATTCAAACTCACAAAGGATGAATAAAGTAATATCCTCTCTAGGTCAGCATCAATCTTACATTCCTAGTATTCTCTTATTCTCCCTACATCTAGCATGAGACACCCAATATGTAGTAGGATTAATAGATAGTTCTCAAAACACACACACACACACACACACACACACACACACACACAAAAGTGCTAAATATTCATTTCAGTAAACTACATACTATATTATCTGGTGAACAACGGGCCTTTACTAGCATTTACTAGGGCACATTGCACAGCAGAAGACAAAGGAGAGCAAGAGCCTTGTCACTGGACATGTGTATTCAGTGCTGTATTACATGCTATCAAAACACAAGTGAAGAACTCCAGATTCTCTAAAAGTTAAGACTTTCTGCTGGTCAAGAAGAAACCTTGCAAATAAAGGGCCTAGAAGCCACATGTGACTACATCTAATTATCCTGAAGGAAAAATAAGAACCCTTTGTTTACAGCCCCTCCTAACTGACTGCCTCTTGGAGTTCTGAATCTATGACCCTACGTGACATAAAAGGTGCCTATTAATTTTTCCTGACCAGAGCAGTAAGAAACCTGTTTCTCTTAGCTATAAGTTAAAAGTTCCCCTAACAATATGCTCTTTTTCAACATTTTGTAGTTTTAATTGAATTATAAGATACAAACTCAGTCCCTTCGCACTTTCCATGGCATTTTTAAAATTATAATTTCTTATCTGATTATTTTACTCCCCTTTAATCTCATTTGCCCCACCACCAACACAAAGTTACTTCCCATTTATTCCCAACTACCCAAAACTACTTCTTAGATCTCTGATAATCTTCTCATTAGGTGCTAGAATTATTGTTTCTACCTCAAAACTGCCAAAATATGCATATGATTCATTTCCTAGTACAGTCTTCTATACAATACAATTCTTGGTTATGGAATGCTCCATCATTTTCCATCAGTTTATGAAAATAAGGGAGTTCTTCATATAGCTATATTTAGTTCTTCACACACATCTACCTCCTTTTTATTTCATTTTCTTTTTATGCTATAAGTGCTCCCAGAATGTAATAATGTATTTGTCTACTGTAACATATGTTAAATGAGAAAATATTGTTGACTAGGTGCAAAGAAAAAAAGAAAGCAAACAGGTGCATGTATATGCTTACTGACTCATGGTTTCTCAGAACATTACAAAAATTTAACAAAAATATTTAAAACAGAGAAGCAATTTCTAACTTCCTCTCCAAAAATGAAGAAAATGTCACTGCCTGAATGCACCATAATGGAGATAACTGAGACGTAGGACCATAAACTTACACATAGGGAGTTCTCTCTCTCTCTCTCTCTCTCTCTCTCTCACACACACACACACACACACAAACACACACACACACACTCTAACAGTAATTGAAAGAGGCATTATGAAAAGGAACTACAATAAACAATGGTCACTAATACCATCCTACCTAAGTCCATACTAGGAAAATAAAGAGAACCTTATTGTTATTGTCAAGCTATAATCAAAAAACAGTTTATTGTTTTATTTCTCTATCAATGCAAGGACTTAAAATTATATAAAATTAAATTAGTGTCAGTATTATAGATGAAAGTTGAATGCTTTAAAAGGGAAAAGAAATATTCAATTTGTTTTCACACTGTCATTTAACTAAATATGAAAAATTGTTTGACCTCTTTTCTTAATATCTTCATCCACAGAATGGAAACAATACAATTTTACAAAGCTCTTGTCATAGCTAAATTTTACATACATTATACATAATAATATACATTAATTTATTACTCCATAAATATTTATTACTACCAAGAATGGTAAGGTGCCCACCATGATCAACTACTCAATGCCACAGCAGAAACCTACTAAATCTCCAGCAATCTCATTCTTCTGTTATACTACTTTTAAGAAAAATCATCAAAACAAAATTTTAAGTAGATTTAACTCTAATAGTTTTTGATCTTCCCCAACCCAAACAGACTCAGAACTACAAAGAAACACGATAGAAATAAAATTAACACAGCACTTACTGTGTGGCTGTAACATAAACGGGTGTTACACTTAACTAATTCAGATGTTCTCATCAATTACAGTCAGTATCATTCTTCCCATGGAGAATAAACCAAGATTTTCACAGCATTCTCCAAAGGCAAAAGGCTAGTTAGCTCAAGATTGTTCGAATCTAGAGCACTTCTTTTCCTCCATCTCCTAAACTGTTTAAAGAATCAGGTTCCCTAATCTTAACATTACAGACAAAAAATATAATGCAGAAAAAGATTTATTCATATGAATTCACTTATTCATTACTTTCTTTAGTGTGATATTGGCACTCAAATTCAGGGCCTTTGTTTTCTAGGAAAGTGCCCTACCATTAGACTATATTCTCATTCCCCAAAGGACTACTCTGAAAGTAAGTTTCAAATCAAGAATTCTAAATGGTTTTATTTTAGAATTTAATTTCATTCAAAGTATCACTGAGTAGAACTACACAGCATCAAAAGATACTGTCTTGGACAAGATGATGCTCACTTAGCTAGCTAGTTATGTGACTTGAAAGGAACACCTTGCTATGACAACATAGTTCTGCTATGTACTTTTTAGATTACTGAGGGAGGGGGTTCAGTCAATTATTTTAGGGAATTCTTTTTTTTTCTTTTTTTTTTGCAGTTTCCGATTTTTTGGTAATTCTCTTTTTTTTCTTTTTTATTTATTTTGTATTTATCAAGAAAAACAGTAAAATGAATTTAAAATGCTGATAAGTTAACAATAACTATACAGAAGATAAAAATCATAAGCATGACTTATCAAGGGTGATAATGCAAATAAGATTGCTACACATATATTTACTTTGTGTTCAGCTTTCCCTCTGAATTTTTTTTTTCCATCCCTGTATATCCTTATTCAAGGTCCCTTCCCCCTCCCACCACATCAGGTCATTTTTTTCTTCTCTATAACTCCCCATCCCCTCCCTGGGCAGGGAGCAGACAGTCCTGTGGTCCCACTGACCCAATAATGCTTGGATCAGTCTCCACTCCTGGCAAATCCAGTTTTGTCCCCCCTCCCTCAAGAGTGAGTCAGGTGTTCCTATAGTTGGAGTGGGGTTCGAAGGGTCAGTACAGGGTGTTTCTGATCCCAAGCTGTTCAGTGGTTGTGGTTCGCAGCTGGGGCATGCTTGGTTTTTTTTTCTTGTTTGGTTGTTTGTTTGTTTAGAGACCACTAATGAGTGAATACATCCCCTGCTTATCTCTCTGAGTTTGTGATACCTCGCACAGGAGGATATTCACCAAATCCATCCATTTGCCTGCGAATTTGAGGATATCATTTTTTCTTACTGCTGAGGAGTATTCCATTGTGTAGATGTAACACAGTTTGTTAATCCATTCTTCAGTTGAGGGACATCTAGGTTGTTTCCAGGTTCTTGCTATTACAAATAATGCTGCTATGAACATAGTTGAGCTAATACCTTTGGAGTGTGAATGTGCCTCTTTAGGGTATACACCCAGAAGTGGTATTGCTGGGTCCTTGGGGTGATTGATTCTCAATTTTCTGAGAAACTTCCATATTGCATTCCAAAGTGGCTGAACAAGCTTACACTCCCACCAACAATGGAGAAGTGTTCCCCTTGTTCCACATCCTCTCCAACATAGGGTGTCATCTGTGTCTTTTATCTTAGCCAATCTAACAGGTGTTAGGTGGTATCTCAAAGTTGTTTTGCTTTGCATTTCTCTGATGGCTAAAGATGATGAGCACTTTTTCAGGTGCCTTTCAGTCATTCGTAGTTCCTCTGCTGAGAAATCCCTTTTTAGATCTGTACCCCATTTTTTGATAGGGTTATTCAAGGTTTTGGGCTCTAGATTCTTGAGCTCTTTACATATCTTAGAGATCAGTCCTCTATCACTTGTAGGGTTGGTGAAAATCTTTTCCCATTTTGTAGGCTGACGTTTTGTCCTATTGACAGTGTCCTTGGCTTTGCAGAAGCTTCCTAGCTTCAGGAGAACCCACTTATTGATTGTTGGTCTTAGTGTCTGTGCCACTGGTATTATTTTTAGGAAGTGGTCGCCTGTGCCAATTCCTAGGAGTGTATTTCCCACTTTCTTTTCTATCAAGTTCAAAGTGGTTGGGTTTAAGTTGAGGTCTTTGATCCACTTGGATTTGAGTTTTGTGCAGGGTGACAGGCTCAGATCTACTTGCATTTTTCTACACACTTCCATCCAGCTATGCCAACACCATTTGTTATATATACTGTCTTTTTTCCACTGGATGTTTTGGGTCTCTTTGTCAAAGATCAGGTGTTCATAGGTTTTTGCGTTAATGTCTGGATCCTCAATTCTATTCCATTGGTCCACAAGTCTGTTTTTATGTCAGTACCAGGCTGTTTTTACTACTGTAGCTCTATAGTATAGCTTGAAGTCAGGGATGGTGATACCTCCTGAGGTTCTTTTATTGAGTAAAATTGTTTTGGCAATCCTGGCTTTCCTGTTATTCCAAATGAAATTGAGTATTGTTCTTTCAAGGTCCAAAAAATATTGTGGTGGGATTTTGATGGGCAGTGCATTGAAGCTGTAGATTGTCTTTGGTAGAATTGCCCATTTTTACTATGTTGATCCTACCTATCCAGGAACATGGGAGAGCTTTCGATTTTCTGATATCCTCTTCAATTTCTTTTTTCAGTGATTTAAAATTTTTGTCAAATAGGTCTGTTACTTCTTTGGTTATAGTTACTCCAAGGTATTTAATACTATTTGCAGCTAAAATGAAGGGTAATGTTTCCCTTATTTCTTTTTCAGCTCTTCTATCTTTAGTGTATAGAAGGGCTACTGATTTCTTTGAGTTAATCTTGTATCCTGCTACATTGCTGAAGGTGTTTATC
>PVIH01008536.1:0-73146 GCA_004025045.1 Sigmodon hispidus
TGCTTGGATCAGTCTTCACTCCCGGCCAAATCCAGTTTTGTCCCCCCTCCCTCAAGAGTGAGTCAGGTGTTCCTATAGATGGACTGGGGCTTGAAGGGTCAGTCCAGGGTGTTTCTGATCCCAAGCTATTCAGTGGTTGTGGTTTGCTGCTTGGGCATGTTTGGCTTTTTTTTCTTGTTTGTTTGTTTAGAGACCACTAATGAGTGAGTACATCCCCTGCTTATCTCTCTGAGATTGTGATACTTCGCTCAGGAGGATATTCTCCAAATATTTTCAAAAATACGTATGTTTAAGATCATAGTCACTTGATTCAGATAATCTTAAGTTGATTTATTAGTTTTACTACTACCTGTTTGGCCTTGGGTAAGGAATTGGTTTCCTTATGTATAAAATAGCAGTTGGACTCTAACTAAATACTATTTCTTAATGACTAATCATGTTGCTTCATTACGTAGTGTGTGATATGGTATTGGATTTTGTGGCTGACATAAACAATGAGTGAAAAACACTTAGCATGGCACTCAGTTTATAGTGAGTATTTTTATAAGATTTATTAATTTTAATTTTATTTTTATGAGTGTTTGCCTGGTACATGCATGTGCACTACGTGCATGCCTGGTTTCTATGTGTGTCAGGAGAGTTGGATCCTCTGGAACTGGAGTTACAGACAGTTGTGAGCCACCATGTGTGCGCTGAGAGCTGAACCCAGGTTCTCTGCAAGAGCAGCAGATGCTCTTGACCATTAATCTATATGCTAAGCTCCTATAGTAAGTAATAACATTTTGTATTTTTTCTGTAGTTACCAATACTTGAGAGTATACTGATGGTACTGGGTAAGTGTAGAAGGCATTGTGGGTTAAAGAGGAAATCTGTGGAGAAATGGTTAAACTTCATGAACACTGACACAGCTATTATCAGCTATATGATAACTAGGCTTGTCAAAAGTTCTCTTTCAAGACTCATTTTTTTTTCTCACCAAAATTTCATAGTAACACAATAAATACACATTCATAAATATAACACACACACACATATATATAACATTGAGCAGTGCTTAGCACAAACTACATATTTAATAAAGACACGAGATGCTGATATAAATTTTTCCTCTTTGAAATTTGGTAACCCATGCCAGCAGCACAACAGATAAATAGCCTGTGGGCTACTAATTTGCAGAACTGGTTCACGCACTGTTCTGCCTGGGCTTTGCAGCAGAAAAGAGAGGCCATGGCTCATCCATCCTTGTTCATCAGTGCTCACATTTAGCATATTGTGTAGAACATCATTATACTTTTGGTAAATTCTAGACCTACCACATGTCATTTGGGATACCATTTCGCAGCCAAGGCTCTACTTACAGCCACTGCTTCTTCAAGAATTCTAGCTATGTGAAAAGCCTTTTGGCTCACATGGGCCAACCCAAGGCAATTACACACAGGGTCAGAAGTTTAACCATTTTTATCTACCAGGCCAACTATTTTGCTAAGGATCCTAAATGTCTTAAAGAGTCTAATGAAATACAGGGCTCCATTCTCACAGAATGCATGTAAGTCCTGATGTTCCACTTCTTTCAATGTTTGCTATACTATTTGATAAAGCTCAAAGTTTTCAGAAATCTACTACACCCCTGCCTCTGGGATCTATAAACAATAAAATTATAATCTGTGGATTAGCCAGAGAGGACTGGATTTTCAATTGGGTTTCTGATTAAGGAATTTTCTTTAGCATAGAGATCATCACACTTGTCCTCGGGGCTTATGGCCAATAAATTTATAGACTCAAATATTTTTTAAATTTTTTCTTTTCTTTGTTTTTCATAAATACACACATAAGAGTCTATCAAAAGCCCTTGTCAGAACAAAATGTCTAATCTAAATTAACTGGGCTGAGAGAATAGTTTTAATAATGATCCAATTTGTTTTTGTCTGGCACAAAACAGCTTAAAGGAAAAGATGGAATTCTAAGAGAATGACTTAAGATGTAATATTTTAACAACATCTATATGAAGAATAAATTGGCCACTTTTCTTTATATCTCATTCTCTTATAAACAAAGAGACAACACCTCTGTTATTTTTTCTATAAGTGGATTTTTTCCTGTTAAGTTTTTCTTTCTTTCTTTCTTTTTATAGAATAAAGTATTTTTTAATCCAGGTATCCTCCTGATCCCCCTCCCAAACTCTCCTGGTCAGTCTTTAGCCTCCCTCCCCTCATCCCCTCATCCTTTCCCCAGAAAGGGCAAGAAGTCCCAAGGTGTCTTAGTTCAGCATCCAAACCAGGCAAGTCTGATTTCCTCATCCTAATATCAAGACAGGGTTAGGTGTTCCTCTGGAGAGAATGGGCTCCAAGGTGATTTTTAAAGAACATTTTTTGCTATCAAATAAGAATGTCATTATGCTCTACTTGTGCAGATGTGTGTTTGCCACACTGATATTGATGTAATCAAATAACTCTTTAGAATATCAATGTTCCAACCAGGCACGATGGTGCACACCTTTAACCTCAGCACTCAGGGCAGAGGCAGGTGGATCTCAGTGAATTAGAGGCCAGCCTGGTCTGTGTGGTGAAGTCCAGAGTATCCAGAGCTATACAGTTGAGACCCTGTCTTAAAAAAAAAAGTCAATTGTGAGCCAAAGTTACATTTTAAGTTTTACTATGCCTTAGAGATCCATGAAATGAAAATGTGTCTGATCTGATCTATAATCTCTTTGCTCAAGGACAGATAGTTCCCAAAATGATGGAGGTAATAACAAGGCACATGTTTTCACTTCCCTAAACAAGTTTGTTTGACACATCTGCACCAAATATGCTTGATCACATGTGAGTGGAAGGTTCACAAGCAGGAACTATGTCAGGAGATATTGTTTGCTCATGACTGGATGCAGATTGCAGGTATGTCAGAATGTATACTTGCCTCTGATTTGATCTGATGAAAAATGCAATGAATTATGGGTTTTCCTTCTTAAGTCACAGAAAACCATGACTCAGGGCTATTTACAGGGAACCTGGGTATGGACTTAGCCAGAGCCCATCCACTTGGCCAATACTTAATTAAAACTTGCTTCAAATTTAGCCTTAAACTATAGTAGTGGTCTTATTCTTGATCAGTGGAATTAACACAATGTCCCTTATTAACAGAATCATCATATACTGAGTAAGAACTGAGACAGAGTGATGGTAAGAGCAATGGAAACAGAGATTGAAAGCTAAGTTTAGGGGCTAGAGAGAGGGCTCAGAGATTAAGAGCACTGACTGTTCTTCCAGAGGTCCTGAGTTCAATTCCCTGCATCCACACAGTAGCTCACAACCATCTATAATGACATCTGGTACCCTCTTCTGTACACTGTGTACATAATAAGTAAATCTTTAAAAAAATCTAAGTTTATTCTCTGGGGTATAGTCGACTATCTTTCAGAATTTGATAAAACTTACATTGAGTATGCTCACCTTTTGTTAAAGGTTATCAGACAAAGGACTATAACTGAAAGAATCCCTAGTTTTTCATTTTGCTGACTTTTGCATATTTCTTCACATGATCAGCAAGCATTAAAGCTCTTAAAAGGAGAAGGGTTTAAGTGCAGGTGATTGCCTAGAACCTTCAGGGAGATGGAAGAAATCTATGAAGACTGTGGGCCTTTCTATAATCACAAATACTAGTTACTTGTTTCTGTGATAAAAAGAAATCCTGATAAAAATGACTTATGAGGCAAGGTCTATTTGGTCTCACAGTCATAGGAAAAATAATACATCACGAGAAGAATTTATGGTAACAAAACTTGGAGCATTTGGTCACATTGCATCTACCATCAGAAACAGAGGGAGAAGAATAATGTTATTCAGCTTATTTTTCATCTTTTTATTCAGTCCAGGACCCTAGCCCATGGAATAATATTGCTCTTCATAAAGTGGATCTTCTCACGTTAATTAATGTATCAATATCATCCCAGCATAGACATGTCAGAGACCAATCTAATCTAGATAACCCCTGACAGACATTCTCAGAAGCTTTCCTTCTATGTGATTCCAGTAGGGGGATTGTATTCTGTTCCATTGTAAATAATTGTCCCACCTATTGGTTTAACAAAAACACTGATTGGTAAAAGGCAGACAGAAAGTGTGGGCAGGGCTACCAGACTAAGGAAACTTTGGGAACATCTCAGAGCAGAGACGCCATGAGGACACGACAGAGACACAATGAGGAGATACCAGCAGACACAGAGGAAAGAAACTGAAATGCTGCTCTGAGAAAGGGTATCGAGCTGGATAACAGAACAGAATCATGAGTTGAGTTAAGATGAAGGAGTTAGCAAGTTATATGCCTGGGCCCTAGGTCAATCAGCAGAAAATTAATGTAAGCATCTGTGTGTCTCTGTGGGACTGCATGTGTTTTTGTAGGACTGTGGATCTGAACCTTGAGGCTAGGCCCAAAAGACTAGGTCAGAAACAAACTACTACAAATGGTGCCCAATGTGGTTGATATACACCCATATAAAGCTTGAGAAAAATTAAAAAGGGTTTCTAAAGCACAGAGCCAGAGCCAAAAACAGCTTCTGAGTTGTGTATCTCACATGAGCCATGCAGAGACACCCTGGTGAGGTGTGTGAGCTTCAGCTACAAAATGGCGGGCTTTGGGAGTGCAACTTAAACTGAACAAGGCCAGTTCCTGAGCCTCAGTGTATATGGTGGATTTAAGGTTTCTGTTTATAAGGACAAAAAGAAAACAGAGTCAAAGACTGCTTCTTAGCAGCAGTGGCATTTTATTGGGAAAGCTCTGTTTACTGGAGGCTAGCAGAGGCTTGGCTTTTTTAAAGTGAGGCTTCCTGGTTAGCCTTGGAGGCAAAACACTTGTGAGTCTGTTAAGAGGCCCTGCTGCCAAATACTTAAATAGAGTTCATGAGCAGCAGACAGCAATACTTTACTGGGTGATTATATGAACACTAAATTTCTCCAGAGTGTTAATTGTGGGTCCTTCCAGTACCTTAGCTAAAAAGCTAAACTTCAGATAGACACCCTAGTGAAGCCTTTAACCCTTAAACACAGTTTGGCAGATTAAGGGTGTGGTCAGAAACAGAAATAAAGGGAGCTGGGTAGAGCCAGCCACCCTAGTGAAGCCTTTAATCCTTAGCCACACTTTGGCAGATTAAAGATGTGGTCAGAAACAGAAAAAAAAAATAGAGGAAGCTGGGTGGAGTCAGCCACCCTAACCAAGCAAATGTGTGGTCAAAAACAGAAAAAGATAAGAGATTACAGCAAAGACAGATTTTTAAAAGCACATGTTTTATACTGTGTTTAAAAATATATGTAGGCTTGAGAGAGAAAATAAAAAGGGAAAATGATAAAGTCCTTAAAAAAGAAATAGAGTAAAAAGAAATAGTAATAAGCCATGTGAAAATGGAAAATACAAAGAGTGTCTAGATACTGTATGTTATTGTCTTGTCTAAGTTTTTGATGGAAAATGAAATAGTTAAAGCTGCTAAAAGACATTTGATTATAAATGATCCTGGCCTAATCCAACCTATATATTTTGTAAATGAGTTGACTTTAAAATTGAAATAAAAATATATACTACTTTGGAGAAGAAGTTTTCTCTTTATTTCTACAAAAAAAAATGAGAAGCTGTGGATTTATTCCCAGTTAAAGAAAATAAAGTTTGATAGAGGAGACCCCTGAAAAGTCTATATGTTTCATTAAGACTCTAAAACTAGTACTCCAAATAAACAACAGACAAATCTAAACCATAAAACTAATCCAAGCCAAAAAACCTTATTATTCAGATAAAACCTATTATTACAGATGGTGCCTCATATTGAGTGGCATCTGAAGTAGGAGGTTTTTGGGTTTTTTTAGTTGGTGGTTTAGACTTACAGATTTGTAGTTTGAACTTGCCTATAGTCATTTTTTAAAATAATGACTTAGATGTTTATATTAATTTTATGTTGTTTGGCTTATATTTTGGCATATTATTAGTTAGGTTTTGTATTTTTGATTTAATTTTTGATTTATTTATTTTAAAGAGTGAGGATTTTATTGTTACATACAAGTTCCCATGAGCCTGGGTCAATAGCCTGGTTCCAGTACAGTGGAAAGGCTAAGGATCCCAAGCCCCAATGGGTGGAGGTCTTAAAACAAAACATATGTAAACAAGAAGTGACACACCTTGACATTCCAGGATTAGGCAGAGAGGCAAGGTACAGAGGCAACTGGTGCAAATCCAACTTTTGAATACATTGGCTACTGCAGAATTCACTCACAGATCTGGGCCCTGCCCCCAGGTATCAATATGCCAATGAATCCAGGTCCTTACATTTCCCCCTCTGACTGGTTCCTGAATATTCCAATCATGGAACTCCTCTGTCTCTAGGTCCATCCAGGTCAGAGTCCAAGGAGTCCATGTACTTCCCAAGGCTTCAGTCACAGCAGGAAAAATCATCAGTAGGAAGCCACACTACCACTTTGAGGGGGTTGTTTGGATCTTCCCATCCTTCACTCTGGAAATCTTCCTTGTGTGTATAGGGGTCTCTTGGCCTGGTAGGTTCCCAGGACCCTCAGTGATATCCCTTAAGGTGGACCCAGTCCCCTGGTTGAAACCTTCTGGTGGTCCTGAAAGTATGGAAATTCTTTCCCGACAATATACCATATGTTATGCCTTTGTGTAAGAATTTCCATGATTGCTACCAGGGAGGCTGGACATGCTGTAAAGTGTGAGAATTTAATTGCTACATATAGGTTCCCATGAACCTGGGTCAAAAGCCTAGTTTCAGCACAGTGGAAAGGCTAATGACCTAATTTATTTTTACTAATTTGTTTTGTTATATGGTCTGTGACTTATTTATTTTGTTATATTTTGTGGAGTGCTGGATCATGTTTTTGTTTACTTTGTCTTTTTTATCTATGTTGATTTTTCTGCCTGTTTTTATGATGCCTGACATGGGCCAAAACAGTTTTTTTATTTAGCGCCTGAGCAACTAGCTGGGGAAGTTGTATAGAAGGCCCCCTTTAAATATCTTGTCATGTTTTAGTTGAAGTTGAAAGCACAGGCTTGTTGGCCTGGAATCATGGGGTTTCAGGCTCTGGCTCATGGTCTGGCTAGCATGGAGAATAAACCTATGTGGTTATTAGATATTGTGAAAAATTTATTTGTAATATGTTATATAAATGATTAATAATTATGAAGGGGCATGTGAATATTTATGATATAATTTGAACTTTAAGACAATTTTTGGAGATAGGAACTGTCTCATGCTGGGCTGCTGGTCCACTCTCTGAGAACACAAGGAAAAATAGAAAGGAGGTTGGTGCCTTGGTGTCTTAATGGGGTTTGGCCATGCCCCATTTAGGCTCTTGATACTTTAGAGACATGCCTTCAAGCTTCGCCAGCAATCACTTGAATCCCACTACAGTAAGTCAATCAATGAATGGCCTCACATCCATGAGCATACAGGTAGCACAAACTGAACTCAGTGGGTCATATAAAAAAATGAAGATGTGACGTTGGAAATGAGGCGAGGGGTATAGGTAGACACAGAAAGAGTTGTGGGAGGGATGGCAGGGTGAATATAAACAATTCTATGATGCGTGGAATCCCCAAATAACTAATAAAACATTATCTTAAAAGTTATATGTCTACAAAACATTTATTTCTGGATTAGATGGTTATTTTTAAATGTCTTTGTTGAATATTTCACCAGGAAAAATAATCACCAAATGTCAGGGCTCCAAAAAAGACTGAGAACTAAGTCTAAGGTTTGCCTGGCATGAGGGGTTGCCCATCTCAGTAATCTGAGAGAATGGGTTCTGTAGGAGTTTACATAATCATAATTTCCAAATACATTAGCTTATATGAGATGACAAAACAGAACTGGAGTCTCTCTATAAAACTAGAGCCCTCAATCTATTTCCTTGGAGGGATGGATATGTAGAGTAGGGACAAAAATCAGGTAAACCTAGAATACTTCATGGGACCCGAAGAGCTGAATTGCTCAAACAGTATGGGGAAAAGGCAAGAGTTATTGTAAGAGTTGACTTAAACAGTCTGTCACTGGCCAATCTAGGGCAATTTTCATGTTATTTACAAAGAACAAAAGATTCTGTTAAGTGAGGAGGTCCAAGGGACACTATCTTAATGAAGGTGTCAAATTATCAACACTGATAATTAAAATTATGGAACAAACTGCCATGTCTCTTTAAATGTAATATAATGGCAAAAAGACACAGGCTACAGAACAGCTGTTCCTCATAGAGTCAAAAGACTGACATAAAGCATGCTTCAGGAAGCAAAGTACAATGTCCTGTTTAATCAGAAATACTCGTGGCTGTGTGTGTGTGTGTGTGTGTGTGTGTGTGTGTGTGTGTGTGTGTGTGCATCCCAAGAGAGCTTTTCTTAAGTGTCTTTCTGTGATTCTCCCTGTTGGCCTTTTTATTAAGGTGACATTTTGCTTATTACTACCAGTCTCATGAGGCTACCAGTCTCTTTTCATTGCTTGCCACCAAAAATCTTCCCCATTCATGATAGTGCCCTTAGGAAACTCAGGCAGAGCTGAGGGCCTCTCAGGTCTTATGCCCTGTTCTTCCCTCTCGCAGAATCCTACACCACTACATTGGAGCTAAGAATAGACAAGGTGGCTTGCTTCATCTGTTGGGACAGTTCTACTCTTTCAGTGGGTATCACAAATGATGGTAAGCCTGGATCTTGAATGTCTTGATCCCTAATAGAACTTTAGTGCCCTGAATAAGCCAGTGGACCTATTGAATGCCAGATTGCTGAACCTTTTGTGACTCAGTTAGTATCCTTTCGCTATTAATGGGAACTGTAAGGGAAATGAAGTAGCAGTGCTCTCAGACTTTCCTGCTAGAGATAGAATTCTTGCATCTGAGACCTTAAAAACTTGAAACAGCAGGATCCTGGCTCACTAAGGTAATAATGAAGCCCTAAAGTTGAAGCTGTAGGCAAAGGAGTCTTTGTGTTTATACTTGTTCAGTGTACAAATTTCATTGCACAGAGCTGAAGCAGATGATGTTGGAACTGATCATGGTAAAGATACCAAAAATATTTACTGATCTTAAGATATAGTAGAACTTCTTAAATGTTTTGTCTTCTTTTGTTTACTGTCCTCTGACAATTCCCAGGGATTAATTAGTTTAGAATGTAACTTCAATAGATAAATGGATAGCTGCCTTATTAAGTGTTGAATGAACTGACAATAGCATTCCAAAGATATCTCAACCATCATCCATTTCATCTACTTAAGGATGGTTCAGGGTATAAAATCATTATTTCAGAGGGTGGAGTCAAGAGCTGCAGAGAATCAGGCCAAGAGAACAGTACTGGATCCTAGTGAAAGTAGTGACATGTCCACCAGGGGTCCAAAATCGCTGTGTGTCTTCTGTTCCCCTGGGAATGAAAGTATCTGTTGTAGGGATTGAATTTATTACAAATGATTTACTTAATTTTATTTTATGTGTACAAGTGTTTTTCATGCATGTATGTATGCTTGATATCCAAGGAGGAATGGGGATGTTGTTGTGTTGGGTCCCCAGGAACTGGAGTTATAGGCAATAGACTCCATTTGTGTGTGTGTGTGCGCGCGCGCGTGTGTTTGCGCGCGCACACACACGCGCGCGCGCACACACACACACACACGCACGCGCACACATGCACACTTGTTTCAAATATGTTTGCTTGTTTTGTTTTGGTGTTTGGGGAGAAGCTGAAAGAGAAATAATATGAAGTTGGGTGGGTAGGTGGATGGGTGGAGGATCTGAGGAGAGTTGTAGGAGGGAAACAAATATGATCAAGGTGCATTGTATGAAAAAATTAATTAAAAATTAAAAATGGGAAAATCTGGAGATTGGAGGAATGGTTCCATGAACTTATGCCTCTTCCAGAGGATGCAGGCTTGGTTATATAACAATTGCCCATAACTTCAGTTCCTGGAGAGCTAACAGTCCTCCCATCCTCCTTAGGCACCAGGCTCACATGTGATGCACACACATATATGCAAGAAAAACACTCATTCACATGAAACAAAAATAAATCATTTATAAAAGAAATTCAATCCCCACAGCAGATACTTTCAATCCCAGGGGAACAGAAGACACACAGCAATTCTGGACCCCTGGTGGACGTGTAACTACTTTCACTAGGATCCAGTACTGTTCTCTTGGCCTGATGCTTCACAGCTCTTGACTCTACCCTCTGAAATAATGAGTTTGTACCCTGAATCATCCTTAAGTAGATGAAATGGCCAACTATTCCTGAGCATGAGGCCTGCTTTGGAATGTGACTGATATACTCAGTGTGACTCCATTGGAGAAGATTGATTTTCTCTTGCCTAGCAGGTATTGATTTCAAATAGCTTCTAGGTTAGAAATGGGACTTTGTGCCCACTTTCCCTTCTCATTCTGGTTGTTTTTGTTTTTTTTTTTTTCGCTTGAACTTGCACCCATATCTGATACACCTAATAAGGCCAGGACCTGAGACACAAAGGAAAATTCTGCTACTATTATTCTGCTAAATAAACATAGCAACAAAATGACTCCTAGTGACAAATTGCTATGAACACAGATTAGTGCTTCTTTCAATGCAGATCAGAGAAACTTTTTTTCAGTAGGTGGTAATTAGCAGAGACCCACAACTGGACAATGTGCAGAGTGAGAGAATTTGAAGAACTCAGTTCAAAATGAAATAGCTTCAGCAAACCTGTCCCCTCAGGGCTCAGGGATATGTGAGGGAATGTTGCAGAAAGATTGTGAGAGTCAGAGGTGATGGATGACTCCAACGAAACTGTCTTCTACATACAACTGGGATGACACCCATGTGGACTGAGAAGAGACTGTGACAGCTAGCACAAGGCCTTCAAAACTTCAAGGTGGATTTTGTTTCTTAATCCGCTCAGCTAACCTGTATCTTTTTTTTTTTTTTTTTTTTTTTTTTTCTGAGACAGCCGTGGCTGTTCTGGAATTCAGATCTGCCTGCCTCTGCTTTCTGAGCTCTGGGTAGTGTCTTTTGATTTGGGGAAATTGAGGTCACTAATATTTAAAGTTATTATTGACAGATACATTCTGATTGTGGTTATGTCAGTGTTTGCTGTTTCTGTTCTTAACAACATATTACCCTCTTTTTAAAATGGGGCTAACTTTATAGTCACAAGTATCCTAAGTCAGCAACAACTCATTGCTTCCAGTGGCACTGACTCTTTCAGTGCTATGAAGGAAACTTATCTAAATTTCTGTTCCTCTAAAGAACTCAAGACTCAAAGGTTGAGATGAAATTCTGCTCCTCAGAGAGGCTGAATAGCAAGTCACTCACCTGCTCTCCTTGCTTGAATTTCCCTGAAAAAGCCCTAGTGCTGCTCCTCAGTCATGCTTAAAGGCCCTTTTCCAGCTGGCTCCTCCCTACCACGTCCTGTCAGCTGACTTAGCCTCCTGACCACAGGTGAATTTTATTTAATCAAAGGTTTCCTTAGTATCATTAAACAAATGTTCCAGAGAATAAACAAAAGTAACACACTTTCAAATAATATTCTGCAACAATGTATGGTTAGAGGGAGTAATGAGGTAGACTTTAATATGCTTGCAAATTCCTTGTCACTTGTATTCAATCTAGGCTGGCTTGACTAATAGAATGCCATAGATGTGATGGTATAAAATTTTAGTCATAATGTCAGAAAACCACTGATATTCCACCTAGAATTTCTTGAAATTCTCTCAGCATGCTGTGAGACAATCTAAGGACCCACATGAAGAGGAACAGACAGACAAGGGTTAAGGTCTTCAGCTGGCAGCTTTTCTTGTGCTTCCTGCTGACACACAACAGCAGTTAGTCAATAATGAGAAAGGTTCCTTTCAGAAGTACACACTCCAGTTCTAGGTGAGCCACATGAGTGACAGAGATGAGATGAACTATCTCACTATCTAACTAAGGCAGAGATGAACTATCTCCATACTATCTGAAGATTTATAAATAAACATAAGTGATCATTTCCGTTCAGAGATGGTTTGTTGTACATCATAAATAACCATCACATTTTCAACATAGAACTTCCTCATCTATATGTCTATACCAAAGTCTTTCATGTATGACTAAGATATATATGAGATGTTTATTGCAATACTGTGTATACAAGTTAAAACATTGAAAAACATGCACCAAATGTGTTAGATCTATCTGTATCAATATATAATCCAAAACATATATAATAACAGCAGTTTTGAAAAATCTGCACACAGTGGATTCTGTTTATATACATTCAAAATAGGCAGAACAATTTTGTGTATTTTTTATGGACATACATCTTTATAGCAGATGCACAAAACCGAGTACCAGATCAATAAACACAAACTCCAAGAAAATTGTTCTCTCTGGGAAGAGGTGAGGGAGAGCAAAGAGGTAAGTGGGACATTGCCTATACTAGTAATGCTTTATCTGTTTTACTTTTTATTTATTTTTTTTTAGCATTCTGGAAGATAAAATATCTCTAGCCCTTAGCAACCAAGAATAAACTGTATGTCACTATAGAGTAGTTTCATACTTTACAGAAATTTGTATGAATAAAGTTTCACAGTATGTTCCTTTTTTTCTTTGATATATTCTTTTGAGATTCACTCATGTTAATACATGTATCTCTTGCATGTTCTTTTGTATTGCTGGATAGTATTTCATTGTATGGATATTACTCATTTGTTTGTTCTTCTCTTATCAGGCATTTTGTATGTTTCTTTGTTTGGGCAATTTTGAATAAAGACGTAATTACTGTGTTAGAAATTCTATTCCTTGCTATTTATCCAAATGAAATGGACACCTTTATCTAAAAAAGACTTCTCAATAACTATACCTTTATTTGCTAAATGCCATCATGCCTTCCCCACAAAGAGTTTCTACCATTTTTATCAGCAATATATGGGAGTTTTAGCTGATCCTCATGGTCACCAACATTTACATAAATTTTAGCATGGCAGCATGCTAATAGCTCATAACAGCGGTTTATTTGGCATTTTGTTAATGCTGACAACTAAGGTCATGATGCTGGGTGGCCTTTCACATGACTATTGACCATTTGTAATACATGTTCTCTATGTAGCAATATTTACTTCACTTCTGTATTTACTAAGGCCTTTACTCATCCATCTTCACAATTCCTACCTAATTTTGTTCTGACCTCATGTATACTCAGTTATTTTTGTATTTTTCAATGATTTAAAAATTGATATTATAATTGCATCATTTACCCCTTCTTTCATCTCTGCAAACCCTCTCATATATCTCACTTTGCTTTCTTTTAAATTAATCTAGGATTTGAAAATGGAATTCAATAATGCGATGAAAGCATTGAAGAGGACTCAAGATGAAGTGAGGGTGGGACTAGAGAATTCAATGGAAAGTCTTACAAATTGAACGAATTAAGGAGAATGAAGTAAGTGTGTATAAACTGTTTAAAACTGTGGTACAATTAAAAGTTTAGTTTGCCATTTTATTTTTGAGTTCTTGATATATTTTGGACAGAATTCTTGTGGTAGATGTTTGCATTGTGACTATCATTTGAGCTATTTTTGCATATACTATGAAGTAAAGGTTGAACTTATATTCTATCACATGGATGGATAATTATTCCAGAACTTTATTGGAGTGTGCCTGAAGAATTCTGTGCTTTTGGATTAGATACTATGTGAAATAATAAATGATATAATGTCATTAACCTGGGCCAGCAAAATGGCCCTGCTGGTAAAAGTGCTGGGTGCCAAGCCTCATAGTCTGCCTTGAGACCCCCATGGTGGAGGAGGGAACCAACTCTGATGGCTGTCCACTGACCTCCACATGTGTGCTATGGCATGCTACTCTCCAAGTAAATCAATAAATGTAATTTTAAATGACATAAAACTCACTTGACAAACAACTAGTATGTACATATATTATTTCTTATGACTACCTTCTTATCTTTTGTAATATTTTTATACAAAATAACAGAAAAAGGTGTTATCACCCTAAGGGAAATCAACCTAAGTGTGTAAGACTCTGCAGCAGTTACATCACACACACACACACACACACACACACACACACAGAGACAGAGAGACAGAGAGACAGAGACAGAGACTGAGAGACACAGAGACAAAGATACATACACGAAGGGAGGGTCAGAGTCACTGCTGTTGGTCTAGGAATAGTAACAAAACATCACAGCAACTAGTGGCCCGATTAGCTAGAATGTGGATTGCCGACACTTCCCCCTTTAGTTTCCACGTGTTTACCCTGCTAACTTTAGTTTGATGTGCCATGTCCAGTGCAGCCAGTTCCTATCTAAATTTATCCTGCGAGCCTGTTTTTGTTGCAATACTGCTTTCCTAATTTAGTCTTAAGGGCAGACCTTAACTGTGCTCTGTTCTGCAGACCTTTCTGGTCTTGATACTACAGTTTGTCTCTCAATGTGCGACCTCTTGTGTGTAACTTTCTTTTCAATGGTTTGGTGTCTTCACTTTCCTCTAGACAGCCTGTATTCTTCTTTATTACTTTGCATGTCATCCATATAGCTTTCCTGTCTCTGCATATGCGCTGCTTCCTCTACAGTCAGGGCTCATCATTCTCTTTTTATTGGAAATGATGGGCCTCAGTTTGCCTCTGTATTTTCTTGTATTGTTCACTGTTATTGAATGTGTACAACTTGCTCTCCAAAGTGGAATATTATTGGCTGTGTGAATATAAAGACTAGGTCACATATTCCCTTATCCCCTGCTCTTCTGGCTTGTTTAGCATCTCCTCCTGCACCTGCCTCTGTGTTTGTGTGTGTGTGTGTGTGTGTGTGTGTGTGTGTGTTAAAAAACTGACCCTTTGGGTTCTACCTATGCTGGCTTTGTTGGCAAAGAATTTTAACTTTTGGCATGGTGGGTGTGCCTAGGGGAACAATGAATCAGTTATGTTTTACATCAATTGTTATAACAAACTTTCAATGGGCATTAAAGCTGGATATTTGGGGACTCACCATGGGAAGAGAGAAAGCTGTAAACACAATGCTTTCAAATGAGAATAGTGATTAGGATTTACTGTCATCACTCAGTTTTGCTTTGTGCATTACTTCACTTAGATTTCTGGAGCTGCCAAAAGCCAGTTGAAAAAATTACAATCCTTTATGAGCAATTTCAGGTTTTCTAGTCCTTTTGCAATCTTCTGCTTTAATTTGTTTTCCATTAGTACCTCCTCAAGTGTACCAGAAAAAAAGCCATGAACTGGGGATAGGAGATTGAGAAGAGTCATTTTATAACTGATCAGAGGCAAGCCATCTTCTTTCTCTTTGGCTCAGTTTCCCCATCTGTTAAAAAAGAGGCTTGAACTGGGTGGTTGTGTTGAACGTCTCCACTACTTATGTTTTGCTATTTTAATTAAATGTGTTATTTTGAAAGACTTTTTCTACCAAAAAATATGTAATACTGACATTAATTATTTTTCTCCATCTTTTTTTTGAGGATGGGATTTGAAAATTAGAATTTTCTACAGGCTTCATCTCATAATTATGGAAGCATCACAGGACATTATCAGAGTTAATATTCTCACCTGTAGATACCCAGTGAAGGGGATACTGTTTGAAGAGCTCTTTGCAATTTCTCTCTGGGCTCTTTATCCAGAGGTGTTTGTATCACTTATGTGTATTAGTTGTTAGAAAAGTGGAAATGTAACGAGTAAAGGAAAATAAAGCCCTTTCCTTTTATCTTTGTCCTGGTTTGTCTTTGTAATTGTTTTTCAAGTAAACCACCTGTGTTTTATGGCTTAGAGATACACACTTGTGCACGCGCGCACACACACAGGTATGTATACACAGAGGCTGCTAATAGGGGCTGCTGGTAGCATTCCTATCTGTAGGGCTGTCACAGTTGATTTCCTTGTTCACATATCTGTGAGTTTCATTAGGTTCACCAGCTGAAAAACAAGTTCAGTAGGAATTTCCCTAAATATTTCTGAGTGGACTAATTTCCCAAGCCAGCATTGGGCATAGAATCTGGTGAAAGGCAATACAGAGATAGATCAATTAGGACAAATACAAACTAAGGCCTTTATTCCCAGAACTTTGGGATGATGGAGGTAATTGAATCAGAATGTTGTGCACCTAAAGGACAGCCTGCAGGCTTTTGTCGGTTTCTGTCTCAGCTTGTTCATTTTGTAGGTAACTAAGTACCATGGATCAGCTTTTCATGCAGATTTATGAAGACTTTGGCAAGATAGCTCTTGAAATGCTTCCCCCGTACATTTCAATCTTCTTTTCAGTGTCTTTTTGTGATTTCCTCCCCACTTCCTCATCCTTTAATACTGGGAATTTTAGCTCTTGAACTACTTTTGTGATTTTGTCCAGGGTGTTGTCTTTAAATATCAGTCTCATATTTTATTTTCTTTGGCTATAACAACATACCACAGAACAAGTATCTTATAAATAACATTAGCCAAACACATAATCCCACTACATTGAATGACCAGTGTATGCTAGCTAGGTAATACACAGACAATCCAAGAAACAGTACAAAGAAAGGTAATTGGATTTATAAGAATGTGGGGTTAGTGATTCACGATTATGTATCTCTTTCCTCAGAATTGAAACAGTTTCTCCTGGAGCAGGGGAGGAAGCTCACCAAATTTACACATCCTAGGTGAAGAAAAGTAAGAAAGCTACACAATTCAAAGATCACATCTGTGAGCTTATATAACTGTAAGCAGTCAGTGAGGGACAGGCAATTCTCTGTTGGAAATTGGCTGCAAGTTGTATAGGGCTGTCAAGGATGCATATTTCATGAACCATCATCCATCTTACATTGGGCTTTTTGTGATGCATCTGCCTCTGGGTCACTCATGCTCTTGTAAATAACTTCACTACCCATTGGTTTACCAGGCTAGATTTAGAAGATACTGTTTCTTTGTTCTGTCATTTTGCCACTATCTAGGGTGTACAGACATTTGTTGATATCTCCCTAGGAAAAGTCACATAGCACTCTATCTAGAGGTTATGTTTCCTAGTGTTTACTTAGATTAGATAATAGAACAAAAATCTTTTTGTTCTTGTAATATATATGTAATATATAGATTTTAAATAAGTAGTGCCAATTTGGCCCAAGGCCTCTGTACTTAGAATGTATGAAGTTACAGTGAACTATAAAAGTTACTTTTATGTGTTAAGTTGATTAGTCTATGTGGTAGCTATATATTTGTTTAAGCATCATTTCTAAAAGTGCTTTTGTGTATGTCTGAACAAGATCAATGATTAGTAGACAGGGTAATCAGAAGCCGCCCCTCTCCATGTGGAAGAGCTTCACCAAACCCATTGAGTGTGTGAATGGAACAAAAGGAGATAAAGAAAACTCAGCTGTCTCTCCTTGTCTCCTTTATTTGGGTCTCTGGCCTGCTTTTGTCTTCAGACTAGACCTTAAACCATCAGTTTGACTTTCAGCCTTAACATTTGGGCTAAAACAAAATACCAGCTTTCCCAACTTTCTAGCTCTCCAATTCCCGATACTGTGAGCATTTTTAGTCTTCATAATCATGTGAACCAATTCTATTTTCCCCCTCACATCTATATATTGATTCATCTATCCATCTATGAAATGCTGTCGGTTTCTCTGGAGGGTGCTGTCTAATATTTTTTGTATTCCTGTACTTGCTGTGGAATCCCTTATTTTCTTTATCTTTTTCTATATTCTTTTACAACCAATGAAAGGCATTAGAGGAGAAAGTATCAGGTGAAAAGCTAGATCTCCAATTCTTGGATTTTTTATTTTGAGACAGAGTTTCTCTGTTTAATAGCTTTTGCTGTCCTGAAATTCAGTTTGTAGACCAGGCTGGTCTTGAATTTACAGAGACCTGCCTACCTCTGCCTCCTGAGTGCTGGAATTAAAAATGTGTGCCAACACTGTGGTGATATATTGTATATCTAATAAAGTTTGCCTGAAAAAAATTAGAGTACAGAGCCACCCACATTTAGCCTTGAAGGTCAGGGAGTGGTGACTATTCTAAATGAAAAGAAAGATGTCTGAGATGCTTGATGTCCTTTTCTACATTGTTAAATATGTCCAGACTTGTCCTGATTGTTCTAAGAGAACTCTATACTGTAGCTAAGAGCATTACTTAACAGATTATACAGTGACACTTGCTCTGAACTAATCCTGTAGTTCCCATATTCACACCCCGGGGCAAGAAGTCACCTAGTTCTTCTTTCAAGAGGCAGAGATTCTTGACTTCAAGGTCAAATAGAGCCAGGCTGTGGTAGCACACACCTTTAATCCTAGCACTAGGAAAGTTGACTAGGGAAGTGAGATGACTGGATGGAAGCAAGGGTTCAGCCCTTGGCCTGTGACCTGATAACTTTTCAGCTGAGGACTGAGAGACATTCAGGCTGAGGATTTTTGAGGAGGGGATAGGTAAGAAGTGTCTGTGACTTGTTTCTCTCTACTCTTTCAGGATTTCCCCAGTATCTGGCTCAAGATTTTTATTACTAATGAAGAGAGTAAACTTAGCTCAAGAAATGCCATTTTGTATTCTAGTAGCCACACAGATAAAATAGAGTTCAGTTCCACATTCCTGGCAGGAGCTTGCCCAGTTCTAGGAGAGAAATGAGCTGGACACCTGGATGATCCAGGTGGGGTCCAGGACTAATAGGAGTCTTCCATTTTAGAGAACTATGCAGAACTAAAGCAGACAGAGTCCCTCATCCTGTTCCCAGAGACCATAGCTAGAAACTGCTGTTCACAGAGGGGCAGCATGACCTAAGTGCCAACTGCAGAATCCATACCACCCTAACCCTGCTATCTGACCACCAAATGCTCTAGTTAAAATACACCACCATCATTCCTGGGTCCAGATTCAAGGAGAATTTCCCCAGATTAGCTGTCAGCACACAGCCTTGTACTAGAGTAACCCCAAATTGTGGGTTTTCCCTTTAAAAGTGGCTGTTAGGCTCCCCTCCGGAGCCCCTCCTGATCTTGCTATGCAAGAGCTGGATTGGGTTCCCTGCCATGGCTTGTATTTACATCAATAAACTTTGCTATTGCATTCTGCTACATCCTTGTCTCTGGTGGCTCTCCGGAGTTGCAACTTTGGGCATAACACCAACACCAAATAGAATGTATGCAATAACTGCTAGGCTGGCAATTTGAATAGTTAGATATTTTCACTTTTGTTTACCAGAGAAATAGCATCACTACCAGTGGCAAGAATTATAATTTTTGTGCTTAACATTCAGTTCCACTGTACTTTACATTGGTGATCACTTTACTCTTGTTTTTAAACATTCTCAACTCCTTTCTTTAGAATAAACTGAATTGTACTTCTGAACAATTTCTCCATTTACATTGTGTAGATTTTCTCTCAAATCTGCCTCTTCCTATTTCCATTACTGTGGTTCAAGCATCGATTATCTTATGTCTGACAAAAATTATTATCTTTCTGTTTGACTCCTTGCCTTCCAGCTTCTTTTTCTCTGTGCTGCAATTTGGAATTCTAATGAGCCTTCATATTGGCAGGCATCTTAGTTCATCTGGGCTGATATGACAAAATACCACAGGCTTATAAACAAGGGAAATTTGTGTCTTACAGTTCTGAGACTGGGAAAGACTCAAAGATCAACATAGTCCTGGTGGATTTGTTGTCTGAAAACCTAATTTTAGATTAATTAATTCTCATCTCCACTGCATCCTGAAACTCCAGTGCAGTGAAACATGCAGCCCTATATAAGCCAGGAGGAAGCCTTTTATTAGAGAATAAAATTAGCCAGCAATTTCATCTTGGACTTTCTAGCTCCCAGAAGTTACACAGTCTGTGTTATTATAGCAGGTCAGACAGATTTAAATAAGGTCCTTTGTTTTAGGTTAAACCCAAGAACAAAGATGTTTATTGCTTTCTGCTATATCCCCAATGCCCAGAATAGTTCTCTGCCACACTGTGGGTTCCAGTAATTATTTTTCAAGTGAATATATGCATGAATGAATCAGATATGGTGCTTGCAGAGAAGATAGCACAAGTGTGAGCATGCTACAATGCAGAGTAGTTACATCTTATGATATAGCAACACATAAGGAGCGTTAGAAGCCCCGTGAAGTGATGAGTCGGGGAGAGGGGAGCTAGGAAAATTTCACTGAATAGTTGCCATGCAGAGAGTGCAGAAATTGGACTGTAAGACTTCAGTCTGTTTGAAGTAGGTCATGTGAGTAACAGAAGTAGAAACTATGTGAAGCAAGAACTATGTAATAGAAGTAGAAGACTATAATGAAGCCTGGGAATCAATAATAATGGTTCTTGAATGATACATGCAACACCTTTGTCTTTAGGTGTGGTCTAAAGTACAGTGAGTATGAAGGTTACAGAACTGACTCTAAAAATGTGAGCCATTAATGATACTGTCTTACCTTTCTTTCTCAATTAATGTCTCAAGTAAGAAGTCTCAAGTTCTCCAGGGACAAGTTGTGATTCCTAACTTGTCACAAATATGAAGCAGCAAGAGAAAATAGGGAGGGGGATTTTGAGTATGAAAGCAGATGCACTATTAGGGAAAGAAGAACTAGGTGACTTCTTGCCCCGGGGTGTGAATATGGTAACTACAGGATTAGTTCAGAGCAAGTGTCACTGTATAATCTGTTAAGTAATGTTCTTAGCTACAGTATAGAGTTGTCTTAGAACAACCAGGACAAGTCTGGACATGTTTAACAATGCAGAAAAGGACACCAAGCATCTCAAACATCTTTCTTTTCATTTAGAATAGACACGGCAGTACTACAAGGGTCAAAGTGTAGTTGCCTGGTAAATCCATGTGTGTTAAATGCTAAGATGTCATTTTCTGATGAAAAACAAAGCAATATTTTATTACTGGTCTTATGAAGATTTGTACAAGTTGATTCATGTGCATATGCTGCACATATAACTCACATGCACAGAGGAAGACTAAGCTGTGTAGTCTTCAATTTATAGAAGTCCAACTTAACCATTTTTCATTTTATGATCATGTCTAAGCAATATATATAATCAGTAGAAAGTATACTTCATATTTTGACTTTTGGCCTTTTTCCTGGCTGACAATAGGCAGTAGTTTCTTCTCTTGTGATGCCAGGCATTGGCTGATACAGCTCCTAGTCAGCAATGCTATCATGATGGTCAAAGACAACCAGTTTTCTGTGGCTTAGCTGGGAGTTTAGTGAGTAAAGTGGATTACATGCATTTTTCTTACCAGTATGTTCAGTTTATGATGTACAAAGCAGGTCTTAACATAAACTGAGGAGAATTTGTTTTTATTTTTTGTTTGGGTGTTTGATATGTGTGTGTAGTGTGTACGAAGAGGTAGGTGTATGCACCATAGCATACACATGGAGGTCAATTGATAACCTTATGTATAGTCCTCATCTTCCACCTTGTTTGAGACATTTCTTTGGTTTGTGCTTCTGTGTATGTTAGGCTGACAGGTCTATGAGCTGGGATTCTCCGCTGTCCATTTCCTATCTCGTAGTAACACTGGGCTCTAGACACATACTATCATGTCTGGCTTTAAATGGGTTTTTGAAGATTTGAACTCAGGTTCTTATGCTTGTGTGTGTGACAAGTCGTTTACCAACTGAACTATCTCCTCAGCCACCAGATTGAGCAATATAGCTTTTTCTTTCCCATGATTTTGTTTCAGAGGAGGAAGAACATGTTTCATTATTAAAACCTACACATATCTTTGATTCTTTGATGTCTCCTTTAAACACTTCAAGGCCAAGTTCATGTCAGATCCCATCTCTGCATTCCTCTTTGGTTGCCAAAATGCTTCAGACAGGATAAGCCCTTGAACAACAAGCAAGTTGAAATGCTGAATTCCATATCTTAGGCCCAGCTAAATGAACCACACTGATTTACCAGTGTGGATAAAAATTTAGGTTTTCAAAGAGAGGATAAAAAATGCCTTATGTTTTGCTTATTCTATTTTTTTTAAAATATTGTATTTAGAATGTGTTGCCTTATTACGATTCCAACCACAAACTGGGCAGATGTCTTCAAGGATTTCTCTCCAACAACTTCCATATCCCTTATCTGGACCAGAACTGATGGTTTGCAGACTAACATCTTGTGAATAGCATTTTGCTCATTTTCCCTTAAACGCAGTACTTTATACTTGCTCATACTGAAGCTCACCTGTCACTTTTCACACAAAAATACAAGCTTGAGGGAGCCTCCTGCCATTTATGCATTGACTAAGAATTTCACACTGTGCACAGAAACAGCATCTCATTTAGTTATAAATCTTATTGTTTTGGAGGTTGTTTTATCAATAAACATTTATTTAGAATTTGCTATGCATCAGGACTTTTTTTTCTAAGTAACTGATACATATTAACACATGTGATGAAATGAACTCCACACTTTAAACTGCAGTTCTCAAATTTAAGTTGTTTCCTTTGCAATCTATTGTATTTTATTTCATGCCTTTATGATGACAGTGATGGCAGAGCTACAGTACCAAAAATATCCTTAAGGTCTTCTATTTTGCATTCTTTCCTTTAGCCACAAAAGGTAGAGGCTGGGGCTAAGGTGGGCTAGAGTGTTGGAAGGGTTGGGAATCCTAAATTTTCATCCCAGCTCTATCACCCACTTAGGCTTGCAACCCATGCTAAACCCCCCATACTTAGAGAATGGTTTTCCTCAGCTGGCTTAACAGGGAAGGAGTTACTTGCCCTAGATGTCTCACAGAATGCTGTGAAGATCAAATGGCATAATGCCTATACATCGATTGCTTTGAAACCCTTTAAAGTACCATATATGGTTTTTATTGAGGAATTATAATAAATTAAGGTTTTAGAAGTTCAGTGCTAAAGAAGACTATTAATTTTAGTGCATTATAATGCTCAAATATACTCAGAATGAACACAGTGGGTTACAATGCTCTTTAATGTCATTTTCCACCTAAGATTTAATGGCATCTCTATAAGGCTGTTCAGCCTAGAGGGCTCATACCTGTGTATAATCAATTTCTTTTCTTTCCTTCTGTTGCTCCAATAATTAATCACTCCAGTGTGCCTTTGCGATGCTCCTTACAGATAAAAATAATATTTAGACAGGCTGAGATCCTCTAAACTAAACTAAAGACTGCAATGACATTATAGATCTTGAGATTTGGAAGATGCTAAGGCCACTCACCATTACCTATCTTTAATGGAGCACTGAAATCACCTGCAAATTTCTGAGCTAAATGTGAATGTAAGTGGCACCATCTAATGGGCTGGGGTCTCAGAATAAATAAAAAAGGGGTAAGAAGGGAGCCAGCAGAGTACCAGTATTTGTTTCTCTCTGCTTCCTGACTACAGATGCATTGTGCCCAGCTGTCTCATGCTCCTGCTGCCATACCTCTTCTATGTACCATCTATTTATAATCTGTTCAGTAACCACCAAATAATGGTAGCCTTTAATAGCTTCACTATTATTTGGGGGATTAAAAATGATATGCAAGTGCTTATTTACAAGTTATTTTCTGAAAACCTATAATGCATTAGGAACACCATATATGGCAGTGAACAGGACACATAAAGATGATACTCTTTTCATGGAACTTGCATTCTATTGGTTGAATGGAGATGCAGAAAATTCAAGTTTCAGTCATAATCCATCATTACCACTTTGCACCATTCAGAGCCAACACTACTTTTTCCATTGAATTTATGTGGCTCTTGGTGAAGCACTTAAAGCTTCACAGTTGAAAGCTATCCTTCCATTATCATCATCCTCTCTTCCTCTTTTCCTTGTGGTACTGGTGGGTTGGAACTGAGGGCTATGTTCTACAACAGAGCTACATCTCCAACCATCTTTCACTTTTAGTTTTGAGTCAGGGTCTCATCAAACTGCTCAGGATTGCTTCAAACTTGCTATTTAGCCCAGAAAAGACCTTGAACTCATGACCCTCCTGCTCAATTTCCCTGCTTCCTTACGTGATATGACTCCTTCCTTCCTTTCTTATCATGTTTTTAAAAAATATCTATTTTTATGTTATGTAAATTGGTGTTTTGCCTGCATGTATAACTGTGTAAGGGTGTCAGATCTTGGAATTACAGACAGTTGTTAGCTGCCATGTGGATGCTGGGAATTGAACTCAAGTCCTCCAGAAGAACAGTCAGTGCTCTTAACCGCTGAGCCATCTCTCCAGCCCAAATGCCTCCTTTCTATCATTTTGGTGCAAGAGTCATTCACACTCCTTTGGTATCCTACAACACATGGCAAAATGTGTGGGACATAGTAAATGTTTAAAATATGTTCAAGCAAGTGAATTTCCTTTGTGATGGTTAGGTGACATGACATGGCCCACACTATAATTTGAAGTAAGAACATAAAAATTTAAAAACAATCATAGGAGAAGGAATGAGCTTTGTTAGAATCATAATTGTATTTATTACTCCACTGAGAACTCACTGTGGGACATCCACTGGCTGGGAAACAGGTAGGTGCTAAATCTTTACTATTATCCTGTGAGGTACGTACTAATTCTTATTATTTTGTCTATAAGAGAGTTGAAGCATTGCCCAGGTGGTGGTGATGGTGGTCGTGCATGCCTTTAATCTCAGCATTTAGAAGGCAGAGGTAAGTAAGTAGATCTCTGTTCATTTGAGGCCAACCTGGTCTACAAAGGGAGTTCCAGGATAGCCAGAGCTGTTACACAGAGAAACCCTGTCTCAAAATGAGAGAGAGAGAGAGAGAGAGAGAGAGAGAGAGAGAGAGAGAGAGAGAGAGAGAGAAATATGTCCATACATTGTGTTAACATCTTTTCTAAAGAAATGTGGGCAGATAATCACCCTAATACCTAAACCACACAAAGACTCACCACGAACATAGATGCAAAATATTCAATAAAGTACTTGCAAATTGAATCCAAGATCACATAAAAAAGATCATCCAGCATGATCAAGTAGGCTTCATCCCAGAGATGCAGGGATGGTTCAACATATAAAACTCTGACAATGTAATTTGCCATATAAATAAACTAAAAGAAAAAAATCATAGGATCATTTTATTAGATGCTGAAAAAGCCTTTGGCAAAATCCAACACCCTTTCATGATAAAAGAAAGCCTTGGAGAAATCAAGAATACAAGGAATATTCCTAAATACAATAAAACAATATTTAGCAAGCTAACAGCCAGCATCAAATTAAATGGAGAGAAACTCAAAGCAATTCAACTGAAATCAGTAATGCTGTCCATTCTCTCCATATCTACTCAATATAGTACTGGAAGTCCTAGTTACAGCAATAAAATAACAAAAGTAGACCAAGGAGATACAAATTGGAATGAAGAAAAACTTTTGCTATTTGAGGATGATATGATAGCATACACAAGTGAGCCCAAAAATTCTACCAGAGAACTCCTACAGCTGAGAAACACCTTCAGTAAATTGGCTAGATATAAGAATAAATAAAAGAAATCAGTAGCTCTCCTATATACAAACAATAAACAGGCTAAGAAAGATGTCAGAGAAGCAACACCCTTCACAATAGCCACAAATAATATAAAAATCTTAGTGTAACTCTAGTAAAACAAGTGAAAAACCTATATGGCAAGAACTTCAAATCTTTGAAAAAAGAAATTAGAGAATATGTCAGGTGAAAAGATCTCCTATGCTCATGGACTGGTAGAATTAACGTAGTAAAAATGGTCACCTTTCCAAAAGCAACCTACGGATTCAACTTAATTCCCATTTAAGTTCCAACACAATTCTTTACAGACCTTAAAAGAACAATACTCAACTTCATATGGAAAAACAAAAAACCAAGAATAGCTAAAACAGTCCTGTACGACAAAAGAACTTCCAGATGTCCCACCAACCCAAATTTCAAGCTGTACTACAGAACTATAAAAACCACATGGTATTGGCATAAAAGCAGATACATTAATCAACTGAATTAAATTGAAGATCCAGACATAAATCCACACACCTATGGACACCTGCGTTCAAAAAAAAAAAAAAAAAAAAAGCCAGAAATAGACAATGGTAAAAAGAAAGCATCTTTAACAATTGGTTTAAATGGATGTTGGCACATAGAATAATGCAAATAGATTCATATCTATTACCCTGCATAAAACTCAAGTCCAAGTAGATCAAAGACTTCAACATAAATCCTGTAACACTGAACCTGATAGAAGAGAAAGTGGGAAATAGCCTTGAACACATTGGCACAGGAGACAACTTTCTAAACAGAACACCAGTAGCACAGACACTATGATCGGCAATTAATAAATGGGCCCTTATGAAACTGAGAAGCTTCTGGAAGGCTAAGGATAATGCCAATAAGACAAATTGTCAGCTAAAGAATAGGAAAGGACCTTCACCCTCTTTAAATCTGACAAAGGGCTAATCTTCAAAACATATAAAGAACTCAAGAAACTAGATATCAAAATACCAAATAATTCAATTTAAAAATGTGGCACAGATCTAAACAAAATTCTCAACAGAAGAATCTCAAATGGCCAAGAAATACGTTGAAGAAATGTTCAGCATCCCTAACCATCAGGGAAATGCAAATCAAAATGACTCAGAGATTCTACCTTACACATGTCAGGATGGCTAAGATAAAAAACCACAAATGACAACCCATGCAGGAGAGGATGTAGAACAAAGAGAACACTTCTCCATTGCTGATGGGAGTGCAAATTTGCACAGCCACTTTGGAAATCAATATGGTGTTTCTCAGAAAACAGGGAATCTAACCTACCACAAGACCCAGCTATACCAATCTTAAGCGTATACCTAAAGGATGCTACATCCCACCACAAAGACACTTGCTCAACCATTTTCACAGCAGCTTTATTTGTAATACACAGAACCTGGAAACAACATAGATGTCCCTCAGCTAAAGGATGGATAAAGAAAATGTGGTACATTTATGTAATAGAGTATTACTCAGCTGTCAAAAACAATGGCATTATGAAATTCAAAGTCAAATGGATAGAACTAGAAAAAAATCATCCTGACTGTGATAACTCAGACCCAGAAAGACAAACATGGCATGTACTCACTCATAAGTGAATACTAGCTTTGAAATAAAGGATAACCATGCTACAAACCACAGACCAAGAGAGAATAGGTAACAAGATGGGTTCAAGGGAGCTGCCTGGATCTCCCTTGGAAGGGGGGAATAGGAGAGATTTCATTGGAGGACTGCAGCCAGGTGAGATGGGGTTGGGGGAACGAAACTACTGGATAGGGGGGCTTTTTGAGGTCAGGTTAGAGTCTCCCAGGAATCTGTAAAAATGACCTCAGCTAAGATTCCTACTAATGAGGGCTATGTAGCTTGAACTGGCAATCTCCAATGACCAGGCAAGACTTCTAGTGGATAGATTGGAACACAAACCAACCATAGAATCTTTGAACTGCAGTCTGCCCTATCTATGAGATATGCTGAGGTAAGGGTGGCCTAGAGATTAATGGAGTGGCCAACTAATGGTCAGTCTAGCTAAAACCCACCCCTGACATTACCTGGAGCATCAAGACCCAGAAGCTGGATGGCCCAAACCTAGGACAGAACCAAACATTCCTAGAGGTTAAAATGTCAATGTAATGTTGCTTAATGATACTCTGCTACACTCATAGATTCATGCCTAGCCTGATAGTCATCAGAGAGGCTTCATCCAGCAACTGGTAGAAACAGATGCAGACCTACAGTCAAACATCAGACTGAACTCAGGGAATGCTGCTGAAGAGAGGCAGGAAGGATTATAGGAGTCAGAGGTGTCAAGGAATGCACAGAATCAACTAACCTGGGGCTCACAGAGACTTAACCAACAACCAGGGAGCCTGCATGGGACGGACCTAGCCCTTTACATATATTCTATAATTGTGTAGTTTGGACATCTTGTAGTACTACTAACAGCAGGAACAGGGGCTATATCTGAGTCTTTTACTGGCTTTTGTGAGCCTACTCCTCATACTAGGTTGCCTTTGTGGTGATATATTGTTTATTTAATAAAAAATAGTCTGGAATATCAGAGGATAGAATCACCCACAGCCAAGCCATGAAGGTCAGGGTGTGGTAGCCCACACCTTTAATCCCACCTCTAGGGAGACAGAGATCGACCTGGATCTCTGAAGTTCAAGGCATTTGGAAGGCAGAGGCTGTATGATCTCTGTGAGTTCAAGATGTGCCTGGTCTACAAAGCAAGTTCCAGGATAGCCAGAACTGTTATATAAATAACTCTATCTCCGAGTAAAAGGCTGGAGAGATGGCTCTCTCCTTTTATATTTCAGATTATTTTTTATTAAATATGCAATATGACATCACATACATGCAGAGGTGCTTAACTGTACTATAACTTGATATGCTGCCACGTTTTGTCAATATCCATGAGAAGCTTACCATTTTCTGAATAGAAGAGGAAGAGTAAATTAAGGAAAGGATTGGAAGAAGGGGAACTGCAGCAGAGATGTAAACAAACAAACAAATAAATAAATAAACAGAATGGGGGGAAAAAAAGAAATGTGAGCAGGAGGTCACTTTGTGTAGCACAAATACATAAGGGCCTATTAGCTAATGGTAGAAATTTTGGCAAACAAAATGAAGCCTGATGTATTTGATGGATTACCCTAGGCAGGTGAGAATCCCGAGGTTTCACATGGTTCTACTTATTGCTCTTTTGTATGTCTACAGTTTTTTCAAATAATACAGTTCACTCCGAACTATATCCAAATTGTACATTTGGGGGCCCAGAATTTTCAAAGTCTGTGGTAGGACTGCTTTCTGTATGTAAATAAAGTGACTGTTCTGGTCCATGGTAAGCACCATAGCAATAGTCAGGAAATCAGAGAGACAGGGAGAAGGAGGACGGAGTTAGTCAGTCTCCATCCAGCCCCCGGAAGAACTATGTAAGGAATCTAGGTAAACCACGGGCCGGGCCATGTGACAGGTAGATTACAAGAAATGGGTTGAATTAAGATGAAAGAGCTAGCTAGTAATGTGCTTGAGACATAGGCCAACCAGGGTGAAATTATTATAAGTGTCTGATTCATTTTGGGGCGGGGGAAGCTGCCTCGGGGAAGGTAGAACCTCTGGCCCAAACAGGCCTGAAAATCTTTTACAACAAAAGTCTATATAACTTGAACACAGATGTATCTTTTTTTTCTGAAAAATAACCTTTTTCATTTGCATTGACAACACAAACAACTTGGTAATCTTAAAACAATCAGAACTAGAACTGTCACAGAACAAGAGGGAGATGAAGCATTCATTTGTAACACTAAAAGAAATCTTGTATTTGCTATTATTTAGAAATACTTTATCCTGTGAAATAATAAGACAACAATATTACAAAATATTTGAGGAACAATAGTACCTTAAATAGCATGGAGACATTTCAAAAAATTAGCTTCATTAGTAAAGCTATGATGAATGGAAAGGTTTGTAGTGGTGGTATGTGTTGCAATTTGATTATGAAAGTGTACTCTAGTCTCTAGTTTCTAGATTTTTTTAAAGATAGAGTCTCATGTAGCTCAAGCTGTCCTCAAACTTGGCATGTAGCTGAGGATGCCTTGACTTCTGGATCCTCTTGTACCTATCTCCCAAGTACTGAAATTACAAGCTTGCACTACCATGCTCAATTGTACTCTATATCATAACAACCTTATAGTACTTTACTTGTCTGGATTTTCCAGAAAAGGCAACCAATGGGAGAGACTAAAATACAGACAGACTCCACAAGTGTGCACACACAAACATGGGTTTTCAAGGAACCAGCTTAAGTAAATGTGAGGGTTGAGGTTTGTAGAGCTGATCAACAGGCAAGACCTTACAGCAAGAGTTGATGTTACATTTTTAACTCCAATGGAAGGAAACCTGGAAGCAGACTTCCTTCCTTGGGTACCTCTTAGCCAACACTTGAAGCTTTGAATGAATTCAATGAGGAAATTATAGTGGGAAAGTTGCACAACCACAACCAAAGACTATTGGTTTAAATTTTAATCATATCTAAAGAAATATCCTCATATTAACATGTTGCCTGGCATGGGACCAAACAAATGATCAATTTGAGACAGAAACTTTACCATCATATACAACTAGTATATGAAAACATGCTAAGAGACTTATACCCGGACTAAACTGAAATACATAATTGAAACACCTTGGGTAAGCATAATGGTGCATGCCTGTAATTTCAGATCTTGGAAGGCTGAAGTGGGAGGATTGCAAATTCTAGGCAAGACTGAGTTGCATTGTGAGACCTCTGACTCAAGGAAAAAGAAAAGAAACAAGAAAATTGAAAAAAGGTTTAGTGAGGCGTTTATGTATGGCAGCTGTTGCCTTGAAATTAATTTTATTTAACTTATTTAAGAAATAAACGACAAGTGAAAATTTTCTCTTGATTTTACAGATATTGTCAAAAAGAAGGTATTTTAGGAGCCCCTGAGAGTGATGAATCAAAGCTTTCCAGAATAGCAGCCTTGATGAGAGAGAAGCTCCAGTGAGGAAGCTAGTGTAAAAGAACTCTGGCTTCCTGCTGCGGCCACAGCGGGGTGCTTAAGGGGCAAGCCAACCTGCAGGATGAATGGGCTGCTGTGCAATGCTATTTCTAGTTGTCAAGCAAGTTTGGCATCTTCTTCCAGCATCCTTCTAACTTAAAGGGAAGCTGAGATTATCTAAAGAAGCAAGCCATTCAAAACATAACACAAAGCTGAGGTATAAAAAGGAATATTTGTATTTTAAAAATACATCTTTGAACACTACGCAATCTCATTTGCAAAGTACTTTCAGGAAATACTCGCACTAACTATGCTCACTCAGTGTATTCTCTTAACTGAACTCAAAGAAGGGCATGCTTATGTAATTAGAGGTAACACCATCACCACCACAAAAATAATAAAAGACCATCTCTAACAGCCTCAAGTTATGCTCTTTTCTTCTCCTACCAAGCAGGACTTCCTAAATGGTCCACTTAAACTTGGCAAGGCCATTGCAATGTACAGATGGGCACAACTGAGCCAGAGGTATCCCTGTCTGTCAGCATTTTGAGTAGAGCTGACATATGTGCAGGAAGCCTCACACAACCCGCCCATTATTTATTCATTACTTCATTATGTTCAATACTCACATTAGTTCTTTACAGTCAGCACGAAGTAAACAATATTTACAGCAGTACACAGTTTGCAATTCAAAGCACTAACAGCAGGAAGAAAGGGACCAATAGACTGTAAGGAGGCCAGAGGGGAAGGACTATTAAAATAAATCCCTTCTGCCAATATGTGCACATGTGCCCACGCCTGACTGCACTTCAATTCATAGAAAACTAAACAGACTATTTACAAGTAGTTCTGAAAAGCACAAACACAACAGTCACACTGGACACTTTCTGTGAATCCATGTAGATTTTCTGTTTTAAAATTCTGAAACAGATCTTTTATCTATTAGAGAAAATAACTTTGGAACGTTTATCAACTTTTGGTTCATAGTACTTTTACAAAAAGTCACAGTTCATGCGTTTTTGTTTTAAAGGTGAACGGGTGAAGCACCTTTTGAAGACACTGATGGATTATTCGTTTACTGTTTACTGTGGGTTGGAAAGACAGTGGCAGTTACACAGAGTTCCTAACACTCTTATTCCTTTTTATAAGTAGCAACATGTGAAGAGAAATCTAGAAACACAAACCACACACAAATCATCAAACCATTTCAGTTAACAGTGTTGAAAAAGTACAAGGTCTACAAGGTAGTACAGACACTGAAAACATTTCTAATACTCTTTAGCCTCAGGAATTTTTCAATACTATTTATAAGAAAAGACAACCACTTGCCAGAAATAGAAGGAAGTTCCAGCACTTGAGGTTTGAGACAATTTCTTTTTAGGACCTGTAGCTTGAGGTGCTGTTCTAGGATCCTTATTTTAACTTGAAAGATATTCAGGAATGAACTAATAGATTGAAAGCAATGTCCACATGAAAACCACTAAGAATACAAAATTATGTCCTAAGCTTGTTCAGCACACATTTATTTTCAGGATCCCAGATTGCCAGGCAAAGAGATTCAGGTCAGCTTCAAGCCTTCAAAACCACAGAATTTCCACCTCTTTTCTAGGCTGGCTCCAACTCCAGTCATTTCCTGTCTGAAGGTATGCTGGAGTCTACTCATGAGACCTTCCACATCACTGGTGCAGATCTGTGGGAGAGAGGACATTCTCCAATCAGAATGAGCTTTCTATCCCTAGTCCTCTGCAGATGTGTGTGTGCTGAGGGTAGTGGCAGGGTAATCGCCTATCTGGTCTTCTGCACTTTTGTGTGTGGCTAGAGTGGTTTTGGGGCACCAGGGTTCATCTGGGACCATCAAACACAGTCCACTGAAGTGCTTTTGCCAAGAGCTGCTATCAGTTGCGTGGAGAAGTTTGGGCATGCAGCCAACCGAAGGAGGGCAGCTCAGTGTTGGGGAAGGCATGCCCAGGCCCACTGAAGCTACAGTCTGTCACTGGAGTAGAATTTTCCACATATGCATTAGCCAACAAAGAAGTAAATAGGAGTGAAGAAAGCTCTCTTCCTACTTTGATGCATCATTTCTTTTTTCCCCAACACACACACACACACACACACACACACACACACACACACACACACACACACAGAGAGAGAGAGAGAGAGAGAGAGAGAGAGAGCTCAAGGGCTTCTTTTCTCATAGCCATTTTTTTTTTCATTAATAGCGACCTCCTTGTGAGCCCAGGGAACAAGGCTTGGCTGATGACCACCAAGGGGAAACCTTAGAAAAGCCTGGAGTTACTGCCACATAGAACTTAGGTACCCTTGCTTGCAGGTCTTGACATTATTCTGGCAGGAAGCTGTTGGGGGGAAGCTGGGCCCAGGCTAGGAATGAAGTTGTGCCCCCTTCCCAATGCTTCTGATAAACCAGATCCACTTAAGTGAGAGAAGCACATTGTAAGGAACCCTAGAGTAGAACTCCCATTTCAAAACATGTGAACAGATAATGGATCTAGCTAAATACATATAGACAGATACAGTGTAAATATGGAAAAAGGTCTGAAATTATAGGTTAAATTGCTATTAGTAGTTATCCTTGAGTTGAGACTATATAATGTGCATTATCTTTAAAAATTAAAAAAAGGGGGGGCTGGAGAGAAAAATGGCTCAGCAGTTA
Source organism: Sigmodon hispidus (assembly GCA_004025045.1). Classification (NCBI taxonomy): domain Eukaryota; kingdom Metazoa; phylum Chordata; class Mammalia; order Rodentia; family Cricetidae; genus Sigmodon; species Sigmodon hispidus. The sequence goes on from PVIH01008536.1 coordinate 33,099, forward strand.
AGAGCACTGACTGTTCTTCTGGAGGACCTGAGTTCAATTCCCAGCATCCACATGGCAGCTAACAACTGTCTGTAACTCCAAGATCTGACACCCTTACACAGTTATACATGCAGGCACAACACCAATTCACATAAAATAAAAATAAACATTTAAAAAAAATTTAAAAATGAGATAAGTTTTACTGATATATGTTCAATATCCTTCTGCTGAAACTGATCATATTGTCCTGATACTGCTGCTCCACCACCCCTTTAACTACCAAGTGGGGTATATGGCTGCAGAATAAGGAGGCAATGCAATCTGCAACTACCACACAAGCCACAGAGGAAAGTGTATATCACTGGAGTTAGAATATGCTTAGAGAGCATCTAGGTTCCCAAATGGCCAGTGCCTTTGCTATGAGGACAAAAGCTTCTCTGATTTAACATTTTGGACAACATAACACCAGGCACCCTCACTCAATAGCACTTCCCAGGACGCCCAGTTTGGTGAACTATTGACACAATCTACAGGGAAATGTAACTAAATACTGCTTCTGAAAACAAACAAAAGCCCCAAATAAATATATTATGACCTTATTTGTTCTAAAGAGGAGTTGAGAGTCTGCACCTGCTGCTATGAAGTATCCTTGACTTTCTAGGGAATTAACACTTCCCCTTGAGGATAACATGCAGATAAATGGCCCACAGATCAACAATGAGCAGCTACCCAATCGACAATCCAGAAGCCCTCAGCAGATTGTTTTATCAGTTTTGAGCCTTCCTGGACTGTTTCATAGCAGATAATGGCAGTAATGATAGCTGGAGTAAGACTTCCAGTCTTATAAATCAAAATTCACTGATAGCTAGAGGCCCAGGAAAAAAAATGTTCAATGGGCAAGAGAGAAAGTAGGGGTTAATTTGCTGGCTATTTGGTAGCTTGCATGGAAATTGCATGGAAATCAAGAAAAGGAAGTTGGTATGTCCTAAGATTTATCTTCGGAATAGGCTAGCCAATTAATTCTAGTTTGAATGGCATTTCCTTGGTTTTAGAACCAAAGTTTCAAGTCTCAGGAAATTTCTCAGTTTTAGGTAAACTAAGACAGAAAGTTATCCTATTTCTAAGAGGGATGTTATACATCAAATCACAGTGAGACTGGAGTAAGACTTGCTTAGGGCCACCAAGTAATATTGTCTGCTTATGCTTTAAGAGACTAAGGTCACCTACACAAAAAGAACCCTTCATCCATCTGTCTCCACTTGAGTTTCCTCCATACCTTATTATCAAGACGGTGCAAGTAGGAACAGATGTATTCAATGCTTGCTCCAAATGGGTGAACATGAAGGAATGTGGAGATGATCCCTGTGGAGACAATGCCCCAGAGATTATTACACTTCAGCATTGCTTGAGATTCCACAGTGAATGAACTCATAGAGACAAAATGTATATACATACATCATAAATATATTGTGTAGTATTTTAAGTCTGCACATATTTTATTCATTTAATCTTTATAACAACACTGTGCCAGAAGTACTGTGAACCCCATTTCACAGATGAGAACACCAAGACAAAGTTTCAGCATATAGCTGACATGTAGTAGAGCAGGTATGTGAACTCAGCGGTTGTGACCCCTCATTGCCTTTCACTGCTATGCCACACATAGTGAAGCTGGCATGTGATGTCACTCCCATTACTTGTCATCACTGAGAACAAATTAAACTCTAGAACTTAGATTATAAGTATTTTGGCAGTCATTAAATAAGGCTTCATGCTCTTAGGAATTCAGTATGTCTTGTGGGAAAGACAAATCACATACTTTGCTGTATTAACCAAGTTCCTCTCACAGAAGAATTTGCTGATTGTATTGGGGCTGTATTTTGTGAGTTGCTCCATTTTGAAAAAGCCACACATTTCCTTCATGCTGACATTGAGGGGTCACTGCCATGGTTATGTTGAGGGCCCCAAATATGTTCCTATAACAGAGTTCTCACAACAGTTTCCAGCTTTCAGAAATGGCTGGGAGATTTCTACTCAGCCTAATTCCGGGGTGAGAGGCAGCTGCAACCACTGTCTTCATTCTTATGGATGTCATGTTAATTGCTCTAATACTTAACTGGCAACAACTAGAAAAATTGGTCACAAATTATATGGATTCTTTTTTAAATGCCTGTGAATTTATTTCTTTTTATCAGACCTCCCAGAAAAGAGCTTCCTGAAAACTACCAGGAAATACTAGTGGGTATTGATTTGGTTTAGAAAGTACAACTTTTCTGTCCTTTCAAAGGCTGACAAAGAACAGCACAAGTTTAAATTATAGCTTGAAATTCAATTATTTTTTATGAAAACCTTCCAAATATTATATGGCAAAGGGTGGGCTGGGTGAATCTTGGAGGAATCAGGGTGAGCCATAAAATCTGTTCAAAGGGGACACTATTACTTTTATCATTACTTTATTCTTAAATGACCAGGTAAATTGAATTCCTAAGCTCTGATTTGAGTTGAAAAACTTCAGTTCTAAAGAAAAAAAGTCCATAATCAAAGAATGTATAAATGTCATGGCTAAGGAAAAGTATCAAATGCTAAAAAAATAAGTTCAGAGGTTTAAAAACATTAATCAGTTTTTGTGAGTTCCCAAAGAACTCATTCTAAAAAGCAGATTTCTCCATCAGCTAAAGACTACGTTCTTTAAAAAGCAAATCAAGAGGTGTCATTTGAAGGAATCTTTTCTCTCTTGGGCTATCCATTTACAGAGAAGTCCCTCTTGCCCCAATACTTCTCTGTTACCATGACAACTGCTTAAAAACTTTCGAGCTGAAAAATGTTAAAAAGTTGTTTTCCTTTATTGAAGTCTCAACGGCAGATTCCCCTGTGCATCTTTATTAATATACTAAAGACTTATATCAGAGTATAATACCCATTACCAAAGAAGACAGATATACACTTTCAAAATATACAGAAGCCAGTCATCATAGACGGCTTTGAAGGGTGAGGTAGAGTTACCTAGTGGCTCACTTCCTAGAAGGAAGCTTGGATTAACCAACCCCTGCTAAAGGACCAAATAATTGAACCTCAATTTCTCATTAGCTCCTAGATGGAACATGAAGTCAACAGGCATTTGTGCCTAGAACTCAAACTGTTGCTTTCTGTGCGCTGAGGGTTGACTTTCCTCCTGTGTGAAGTGATATGGGATAGGTATCATGTTAATACTTGGAATTGCCCTTTGAGATATATAGTAGCTTCTTCAGTTGGCAGATGAACAGATATAGGCATCAAGATGGGCAGCTATGGCTTTAACTGTACAATTTGGAGTTTTGTTGGATAGTAAGAGGAATTCTAGCATTTACTGTATCAAAATATACCATAGTCTAACACATTATTGACAGTTTCCTGAGTCATTTGTCAAGGTGATATAATGACAAAATAAATAATTTTTGTCCCAGTTCTTGGTACACTTATCCTTTAAAAAACACATTTAATCACACATTTATCTGTCTATTTATTTATTTAGTGAGTTAGTGTGTGTGTGTGTGTGTGTGTGTGTGTGTGTGTGTGTGCGCACATGCATGTGTGGGCTGACCCATAGTATACAAGTGGAGGCCACAGACCACTTGTAAGAGTCAGATCTCTCTTTCTTCCATGTAAGTCTCTGGGATTACATTCAGGCGGCAAAGCTTGGCAGAAGGTCCTTTACTGCTGAGTCACTTTGCTGGCCTCAGTGCATTATTTTTTTCTGAGACTGGCCCTGGATTTTCAATCCTCCTGACTCTGGCTTCTGAGTGCTGAGGCTCCAGGCATGCTGGCCTAGTTAGATGTCTAGTTGTGCTATTAGTGGTGCCTAGGAGCCCTTTACTAGCTTTGTGGTGGGGACTGGCCAACACAATAGTAAGAGTATGGAGAGGGGAGTGCACAACACAAGAGTATGGAGCTTTTAGGTTCCCTACCACCAAATCACAGATATATACAACCCTCCGTAAAGACATGATGGAGTTCAGAGAGCATTCCAGCTGGGAAACATGTAAAGATGCTGGGAAGAGAGCACAGGAAGCAGACAAAGGGTACAGAAGCTTGGCTCCTTTCCTCTTAGTTTCTTGCTCTATGCCTCTCTTCCAACTCCCCATTCCTGGGTTTTACCCTCTGCACCAGTGGTTCTCAATCTTGCTAATACTGCAACTCTTGGTATAGTTCCTTATATTGTGGTGACCCCTTCCAACCATAAAATTATTTTCGTTGCTACTTCATAACTGTAATTTTGCTACTGTTATGAATCATGCTGTAAATATTTGTGTTTTCTGATTTGACCCCCAAAAGGGTTGTGACCCATAGGTTGAGAATTGCTGCTCTCCAACATGCTGGCAGTAGTTAAGGCAAGTACTTCTCAGAGTTCTGTGAGTTGTCCTGACAAGTTGTAGAACCTGGTTGGTGAGGTACAGGGAAGCTCCTGACTTTGGTGCCAGACAGGACTGAGTGTATAACTTAAAAGTCTGGACTTGGAGCAATACCCAAAAACTCATGTGACAGAGAATGTCCCCATCCTGTGGCACTACTGGGAGGCAGCAGAACTTCTCAGAGGTGGAGCCCTGTGGATAGCCTTGAAAGCATACTTTTTTGAAAGGACTGTGGGTTCTTAGCACTCCCCTCTCTTGTCTGTCATTTATCATAGCCAATAGGTAAATGATTTTGCCACGTTTTGATTATGATGTGCTGCCTTATTGCAGGCCCCAAAACATCAATAGTGCCAACCCATCATGGAGTGAAACTCTAAAGTTGTCCACCCAAATAAGCCTTTTCTTTTTATAAAGGAAAGTTGACCAACACATTTTGGGATCTGATGTTTTGACCCTGGTATCTAACTTGAGAGCTGATTTGTGAGACTGAGTCTTTAAATCTGTGGAATGTAAATTCAGCTAGTTGATATCAGAATTGAATTAAACAAAGTGCTCAGATACATATTTGGTGTTGAAGAGTTGGAAAAGTAATAGTGGAAAGAACAAATGTTGTGGTAAGAAGTAAACAAATACTTCTTTACAAATATTCTTTCATTTTGCATCAGAAATAATAATGTCTCAGTCAATAGCACAGAACTTAAAAGACAGGCACTTGCTACAGAGGCTCACCTGGGGAGGCTTTTCCAGCAGTGTCTGTCCTAGCCTTCTGAATGAATGGGAAAGGGTCCCCTCTCCTCATAGAGAGATTAAAACAATACAATGTGCTTCTCCAGTTGACCTACTCAGTATAATGCTGACATCAACACACTTGACATGACAATGGCAACAAGGAGACACAAGTGCCTTGGAGCTGCTCTTACAATTTTTATGAAAAATGTCCTTGATCTTTCCCCATCAACTTTAGAACTCTGAGTTCTGGCACCATCACACTTTATACTGCATGGTGGACACTATAATCTTAATCCCCTCTGTCTTTCTCTGTACTGTAATGGTTTTGTGTGTGTGTGTGTGTGTGTGTGTGTGTGTGTGTGAGATGGTTTCCTTACCCACTAGCAGTGCTTCACGTTCAGATTTGATAGGACTGCTGATAATGGTCTTCTCAAGAGGGTGCTCACCTTCCTGGCTTGTTGCACACAGTCTAGAAGCGCAGTTTTCCTGTGGGAAAAACATGCTTCCTGGATCAGTTCACCATATCTGGCTAAAGAGTTGGTTTCAATTAGTTGCACAACAAATAACTTTTATTAAAAGCTGAGAGATACATTTTCACTATGTTGCCCAGTCTTTTCCAAAACTCCCATATACAAGTGATCCTTCCGAGTAGTTTTGACAACAGGTGTATTTCACTGTGCCCATCAATAGGTCCACAAACAAACAAACAAAAAATATCAGAGTACCATCAAAACAACATAGTCTAATTTGGATTACTAGAAATCCAAATCACAAAACACCACAGAGACCTCGTTGTGCAACGGTAGCGCGTCTGACTCCACAAAACACCACAGATAATCCAAACTACTCTTTAAAAACATTTGTGTGTGTGTGTGTATGTGTGTGTGTGTGTGTGTGTGTGCATGCCACGGTACACTTTTGGAGGTCAAAGCATGGCTTGTGCTGTGGGACTAGGCTCTTCTACACTGTAAATATTTCTCACTTGTATTGGTTTAATAAAATGCTGAATGTTCAGTAGCCAGGCAGGAAGTATAGGTGGGGCTACCAGACTAGAAGAATTCTGGGAAGAGAAAAGGCAGAGCAGCAGATGCCAGCCAGACACAGAAGAAGCAGGAGGAGAATGCTGTACTCAGCAAAGGTACCAAGCCAAGTGACTAAATACAGAAAAGAATTATGGGTTAATTTAAGTGTAAGAGCTAGCTAGTAATAAGCCTGAAGCTACTGGCCCAACAGTTATTCTAATATTAAGCCTCCAAGCCAATTATTTAGAAAGCTGCTGGTGGTATTTGAGAGTTTCTAGCTGGAATAGAAACTGAGTACAAGCTTGCTGTAGTTGATTCTCTCCTTCTACCACATGGGTGCTGGGAATTGAACTCACTTCTTCAGGTTTGGCAGCAAGTGCCATTAGCAGCTGAGCCCTCTCACTGGTTCCAGAGCATCTTTACATGACTTCAAAATGCAAAAAAAAAAAATGTAAACATTTTCATCAGTTGTGTTTTTCTGGCTTCATCATTCTTATTTCTTTACAAGTAATCTTGGGAAGGAGACTCAATACTTTTGTATATTAGATACTAGATATTGTTGAACATGTATTATCTCCATCATACAGTTGAGGAAACTAAGGAAAGAATAAATTTGATACTTTGATATGATCTCATTGTTAGGAAATGGAAGAGTTAGCATTTCACATCATATTCATTCATATTCTCCTCCCCTTCCTTTCAACATTAGGTCCACACTCTGCTTAGGGTAAGTCCTACAGCTGAATAGAAAATCTGTGAAGAATCAAATCTACTCAAGTATCAATGCTGACTTTTGAACTAGAAATTAGAACCTTTTCCTATAGACTAGAAACTCTGTTTCTCTTCTCTGTTATCAGTTAAAATATTTCTGGCTTTATAGTCAGAAATGACCATGAATAAAAGTATCAATTGTCAGTTGCCTTCTTTGTTGTGAAAACTTTTTCTGAGTCTAGCAGTTCAGTTTTATGAGATACTCAGGTGAAATCCATGCTCAGCAGGCACAGAATCTTAAAAGTACTCCTGTACTGTTTGTGGATCTTTCTATCTGTGGGTATGGAAAAATGTCTTTCTGTATTGTATAGATGAAGTAAGAGCTTTCAGAGGAAGAAATAAAAAACAATTCCTGCATCAATCTCACTGTTTCAATCCTTTACTGTTGTAAAAGAAAGTGCTGGGGGAAGGCTGGGCAGGTGGTGGTAGCAGGACATGCTGGATTCAGATACTCTGTCACTTTTTCCCTTCCACAGGCTCTCAGCAGGGGCTGTACTTCTGTGTTCTTTAAAGGTGTCTTCAAAGCTTGCTAGATACTGCCTTGGAATGAAGTGAATGGTCTATATATGCTGCAAGACATCTGTTTTATATCATATCTGATTTAAGGTACTGGATTATTTCTAAGGCAGGGGCTTTGTATCTGCTTACAACCTTAAGTAAGCCAGTAAGCCATTTCTTAAGTGTGAGCACTTAACAGATTGAGTTTGGTTTAAGATATTAAGAGTTTCTGAGAAGTCTTAGCCATCTTGAATGGCTAAATTCATTTCCTCAGCTGAACCTGATTTAAAATTTATCACGGGTGCAATTTAACAATTTAGAAGGAATATTAGAAGATGTTTATTTCCTTGAACTTCACTAGCAGATTCAAGGAGGTAGTTCTTTCTAGCAGTATAACAGACATAAGTCACACTGTTATATTGCAAAACACTGTCAATAGCTCATACTGTGGCTTACTGTAAAGAAATCCAAAGAAAAGCAATAAACGGAGCCCTCATAAACAAAAATTACTCCTTGCCTTTGAACCTCAAATTATTTTTGTTGTCTAATATGATGGTCTTGTGCTTCCTAACCTATTTGGTCAAAAATCAGCTTCACAGAGAACATCAGTTTGTAATGATCTGCCATGAATTTTTCTAAGAGAAACTTTGCTTGATATACAGGGATGGAAAAAAAATTCAGAGGGAAAGCTGAACACAAAGAAAATATATGTGTAGTAATCTTATTTGAATTTCCACCCTTGATAAGCCATTCTTATGATTATTATCCTCTGTATAGTTATTGTTAACTCTTCAGCATTTTTTTTAAATTCTTTTTACTGTTTCTTTGATAAATACAAAATAAAGAAAAAAAAAGAAAAAAGAAAAGAAATAACAGGAAAAACAATCTGACCCATTGTTTTTCTGATTATCATTTGGCTTTCTCTTGTCTTCTTTAGCTGTCATTTTGTAGTATATTCGAAATGAGAAACACTTGTCATTAAGCACAATATGACAAGTTTCTTCTGTGCCAACTGACCTCTTGTTTCTTTAAACAAAATGCTCCACCAAGCAGAAAGCAGCCTATACTAAAAATGTGATTAAGTCAATTTTTAAAGGCAATCTAAAGAGTGATGGTATAGCAACAGCATAGTACCTTGTCTAGCTAGGGTCTTCTGGCTGCATAATGCATTTTATACAGGAAGAGAAATAGTGCTATGCTGCAGCTCTGGGACAATTTAGAAAGTCTGATAGCATGAGGAAAGTCCTGATAGTACAGCAGCTTTGGCACTTTTCAATTAAATGCTTGATAAATGAATTTCTCTGGGATTGTGCTCATTTCTTTAATAGCACCCACAAAAGTAGAAAGTGAGTTGATTTTATGATGTGGAAGAATTAAAAGCATATTGCAAATGGCCTCCGAAAGAAAACATTTTCAATCATTTGTTTCAACTATACCAAGGTTGCCAGTTCCTAATGGCTCTCTGGGGCACATCTCCATGCTAGTAAACACACCCAGGGCCTGTATGTGCTCTGTTTTCCAGAGCTGAGCAAGGAGGATCATCAGCAGAGCTCTTGCAGAACTGTACCACTGCTGATGTTGGACTTTTGGTCTAAACCCTTATGTTTTCTCAAATATCCACAGCAGGAAGTTCTGGTTAATAAGTTATTTTTTTTTCTAGAGTGTAACTTCAGCTGAGGAATGAGGCATATGAGACTGAAGAGGTATTACAGACATCAGAGGACTTTACACATCAAAAAGAGACACACCCGACTGACTCTTGGTTGTGATGCACAGATACATCCTAATGTTAAATAGACTCTGTTAGGTGTCTTCACTATGTTCTTTATGTAGCAGGCTCTCACTTATTAAGTTTCACCTTCCTTTCTCTGTTGCTATTATCTGTCTTTAGAAAACTGTGTCTCGTTATTTCTTTACAAGGCATTTTGGTGTTGCTTGTTTTGTTTGTTGGAGACAGGGTTTCATGTACCTCAAGCTGCTCCCAACTTGCTATGTAGGTGAAGATGACACTGAACTCCTGATTTCCCTGCCTCCATTTCTTAAGCTTTGGGATTCAGATATATACCACCATATCTGACTGGTGTTGGCTGTTATTCTGGGGTATAAAGAAACGTAAGTGCTCTAGTTGCATTTCTGCTTTAATGAAATGTTCAGCTAAAGGTGTACTCATCTGGGAAGATGAGATTTCAAATGAGAAATTGCCTCTATCAGACTGCCCTGTAGGAAAATCTGTAGGGCACTTTTTCCTGATTAATGATTGATGAGAGAGGGCCCAGCCCACTGAGGGTGGTGCTACCTCTGGGCAGGTGGTCCTGGTGTTATATAAAAGGCAAACTGGGAAGCCAGCAAGTAAACAACATTTCGGTATGGTCTCTGTTGTAGTCCCTAACCCTAGGTTCCTGTCTTGACTTCTTGCTGTGACCTTCTTCTGCAAAGGCAAACAGAACCTTCTCCAAGTTGCTTTTGGTCATAATGTTTAGCACAGCAATAAGGAAGCATACCTGAACACATGGGCTTTCTATACTGTTATAGGTTATAGAAAATGAAGTAGGGAAGAAGTATATGATCTTGAACACAAAAGATGGAGAAACCTAACAGCTGGAATGTATGTAAATCCAAACCATTAGAAATGCTATGTACTTAAGCAAGGCCCTTGATACAAGAATTACTACAGAGAGGGACTTCCCAATCATCAGTATTTTCAGAAACTTCTAGGACATTTTCATTATCACTGAAATGATGGTGGGGGAGGGAAAGACTGATGCAGGGCTCATGTACCTTATCTTGAAGATTTTCCAACATTTTTTCCACTTGTAACTTGTCATCTTTGATTTTTTCAAGTTCAGCTTCTTTCTTTTGGTATTCCTCTTGGACTTTGAGCAAATGCTTCATGAAAGATTACAGATAATGATGTCAATCATTTAGATTACACACTTTATGCAAAATCCCTGGCTGATGTTAGGTACCTGGTAGACTAGCTCTACTTCCCCCTCTACAAATAGTACTTTTTCTATATTGAGCAAAAGAATCTTGGGAAAATACAGATATTTTTCTCTGTTTAAAATATGGTTATTATACATCTCTTCTGAACTTGTTTATATTTTATGAAGGACCAGAGAAACTAATAAACACAATCACTTAGCTTCTTCTCTGTCCTGGCCACAGGTAAGTGGAACATCCAGTTAATACTGAACAAGCTGTATCTTACTTAATGTGGAGACACGAACATAATATTGAAAAACAATTTTTGAAGTCATCTGGCATCCCAAGTTTGATTTGTGTAAGATAGTCATAAATCCAAATTTCACATGTGTTAGTTTCCATGTTACTAATCAAGGATCTTGATTTATTGTTAACAGAAATGGTAACAAATACTATTTATCGAATTCTCAGTAAGTAATAAATAGTAAGGGACTTATGTTCATCAGTTCATGTGACCTTTCCTAAGAAATTAACAGAATTACATTTAAAACCAAATCAGGTAACCCTGATACTCCTTTGCCTAAATCCATATTTACTATAAATCTTTTGAGATAAAATGGGAAAATATTGTTCATTAATTATAGTACTATTTTCTCAATGGAAAAAATCAAAATAAATGAAATTAATATTTAGGAAGTAGAGACCTCTTGTTGAGATCCTTGCATATAAGAACTGTTCTTATGTGTAATGGCTTCAAAAGCAACCCAAGAGAGAAACAATGCTAAAAATGCTTCCAGGGGCTCATTTTCATACTTGCAAAAGACCATCAACTAAAAAACAAGATACAAAGCATGTTGTTGAACCCTTTGAAGGGTAGCCACAGGGACATTTCTTGGTAGAAAGATCTGTGATATAATTTATGCAGTCTAATTAAACTCTGTGGTGACACTAAAAGGAAGGTAAGCATTACTTCACACATTTTGCTAGTGGGAAAGGTGAGACATTAATATGATAATACTTATCACACAGGAAGACAATGGTGACAGAAGTAATAACACCGAGGTGCTAGTGTCACAAGAGACTCCCTGTTATCATTTATAATTTCCAACCAGCAATTAGTTTGCTCTAGATAATTTCAAGGCACAGAGTTGAAATGTATTGTGCAATTTAAAATGTAAGAAGATTGTTGGTAGACTGCCATGACAAAAATCTGATCATATCTTTTCTCAGAAGCACAAGTCCTTTTCTATAGTCAAAGAAGGGGTTGATAGCTTTTAAACTGGAGGCTCACTATGGTGATGGCCAAATCAAGAGAAAATGAGCATGAGGTTATTATTCATGAGGTTGCATATGAATGCAGTTTCCACTGGACTTAATTATTTTTTCTTTTTACTCAAATGAATCTTTAGTATTCATTCTATTTATCGCTTTTTTAAATTAAATCCTGATCATATTTTATTTTGTACTACACTTGCACTCATGGAGGACAAAAGTGGTCATCAGATACCATGAAGCTGAAGGTATGGTCAGTCCGTTGTTAGTTGTCCAGCATGGGTGATGGGAACCAAATATTAATCCTTCGTGAAAGCAGCAAGTACTCTCTTAATCATAGAGTCATGTCTCCAGCCCTCCACTTTTTTTATACTTGAAATTATGTGCTTGTAAACTCACATAAATTATTGTGGAAAAAAACCAAACTGGTATTACAATCCTAAAACACTGATACTTACTACAAGGTTCCCATGTCTATGAAAATCAAGAGTGAGATGTTTGTTGTTTCTTCTAAAAGACTATATTTTGTTGTTTTAATACTTACTGATCATCATTTTATCTATGTAAGTAATTGAGGTTTGTCATAAAGACTCCCAGCAATATCTATTGCCTGAGGTAACTTCTGATCTTCTTGCTTCAGCATACCTCTTTGCAAACTCATGCTATCCTTCCAAATGGTATAGGAAAATTCACTGCTCATACCTGTTGCATCCCTTGAAGGGCTTGCTGCAGAAGCTTCATCTGCTGTTCCTTGTTTGGGTCATCTTCCCGGTGGACCTTGCCTTGTTCTTGCTTGAGCAGTTCTACTTCATTCCGGTAGGCATCTAGCTGCCAACGAAGGCTGTCATTTTCCTCCTTCAGAGCTTCTGCCTGTGATACTAAGGCTAAACAGTCAATGGAAAATGCAAAATGTTAAACCTTCTGAGTGTTATGAAAATTTGGTACTTTAATGTGTAGAAAAAACTGCTTGATAAGGAATTTTAAGTCAGCTTTAGTTGTTTATGATAGTGAAAGATGGACACAAAACCATAAAGTCTTACTTTCATAAATGAAACATGGTTCTAGTATAAAAATATTTTCATTGTGGCTTACATTCTCCAAACTACATGTAACAGTTTGCAAGAACCATCCATACATTCATTGAAATGGAGCAAGTGATAAGAGTACTGTAATGATCAAATACAGGACTGATTGCCTTAAATAGGTAACTGGTCACATAAAAATTTTGTTAAAAGACATATATTTTTGAAAAACACTAGCATTCATTAATATTATAAAAGAAAAGTAATCACATGAATTAAGATAACATTTCTACTTTCTGTATTTATGAAAACATCTCCCCTAGTCAGTAAGAAGTTGAACAAACTGAAAACAAACAACTGTTTTTGTTTGTTTGTGTCTTTTCATTGCCTTGGCTGGCCTAGAACTTGCTATGTATACCAGGCTGACCTTGAAATCATAGGGATCTACCTGTCTCTGCCTCCCAAGTGCTGGGATGAAAGGCGTGTGCCACCAAGACTGTCTTAACAATTCTTCCTATGGTCTTCAGAGAACTGAGTTTATTTAGCAAAAAACTCCTCAAACTAGAGACAGAGACTTGAAATACAACAAATCACATATTCTAGAACCTGAAATCCATGAGCAGAAACCTTTATGGAAACTAGTGCTAGGGTACAGAAACAAATTGAATTATTGGAGGCTCAATATGGATAACTCTTTGAGTTAAAAATTCCATAAGTGTCTACTAGGTCCTTACAGTACATATTAGAGAAAAACCTCTTTCTGCTTCACAGCAAGAAAGGAACAGTTTTGAGGTTTGTAATGCCAAGACATTCAATTCTTAACAAGACCTACCTCCAGGAAAAACTATTTTATTACCATCTTTTGGAGTTTTAAAAGAGCATTAATGAACTGAAGAAAGGGAAATACTTAATGCTAGTTCAGCAGTTCTCAATCTGTGGGTCACAACCCCACAGCGGTTGTATATCAGCTATCCTGCATATCAGGTATTTACATTATGATTCATAACAGTGACAAAGTTAGAGTTATGAAGTAGCAACAAAAATATTTTTATGGTAAGGAGTCACCACAACTTGAGGAACTGTATTAAAGAGTTTCAGCATTATGAAGGCTGAAAACAACTGCTCTACACCCTTCCAAACATCTTGTTTCAGTTAAAGGCCCAGAAAAAAAATTTGAGAAGCACTGGTGAAGTTCACTGTCCATGGACACAGAGTTAGCAAAAGACTGAGACTAAGGGCTGGGATGTATTTTAGATGGTAGAATGTGGTGATATTTAATAAAACGAGTTCAGTCAATCCAGGAAGATCAGAGAGGGGTAACTAACACCTTTAATCCCAGCAGAACTGAGTTTGAGACCATCTTGGATTACAGAGGGAGTTCCAGGCTCCCAGGCAGGTGGTAGTGGTGTCATGCCTTTAATCCCATAATTCCAGAGATAGATCTTTCTGTGTTTCTATGAGGTCAAGGCTAAATACCAAATATTAGCCTATACCTTTAATCTTAACCTGGATGTGATATAACTAGATGAAGAAGGTATTTAAGGCAGGCATAAAAAAACAGATGAGGCATTAAAGGGAGGCTGAGGAAGCTGGAAGATAGCTGGGTGAGATTTGACTGTGGTGTTTCTCTCTTTGATATTTTAGCTTTTCCCCATTATTTGACTCTTTTAATACAACCAGAATTCGTGCAACATTTGGCATCCAGCTTTGGGGCATGAATTTCCTGCCCACAAAAAGCCTCTTGCTGGCCAGAGCAACACATAGCCATAGGAGTAATTACCTGCTGGCTAGGCTTTCTGTTCAGTCAGCCTTCATTTTTAGACAGACTGGCCTCATGTGTTTCTGTTTCACTTTCATCTGGATAAGTTTTTCAGACAGTGGCTTCTTTCTCCTGGTGGGTTGAGTTATTTTTTTGTTGTTTCTCTTTTCAGAGACCTCTTTGGGCTGCTCTAACACTAGGTAGCTGCCACACTTCACAGTCATTTGAATTGTCACTGACAACTAGATTGGTGAGTTCAATGGATATTTTTTTTTAAAAAGGAGAATTTGTTTAAGGCAATGGAAGGTGCTTGGTCCTTCTGTGATCTTACTCTAGACTTAATATTGGAACCAGTAAAGGAAGATAGTAGATGGGAAGATCATAACGTTTATCATAGTTTATTACAAATATTTTTGTTTGATTTCTGATTTATCATTTAAAAAGTCAATTAATGTGAATGCCAAGTAAAAAGTCTTTAAAAAAAAAGCCTGTTAAAAGAGAAAACAAAGATATTCAAGCCCAAACAGAAAAAATATAAAGAACTAATCTCAGCAAAGTCACCTATGACTACATGAAAACAGCCTAAGGTTATCAAATAGCCAGAATTAATATATCCAGTAACCTTAAAGAAATCACAAAATGATAAAAATAGTACAGAAGTTAGTTGGGCTCTGGTACGAATGTTAGAATTAAGAGTCAAGCAAACAATTGTGACATATGGTATGCACTCACCATTTGTAAAACAAATGTTAAACAGCTGATCATCATGTAACTGGATCACTCCTAAAAACTGGTTAGATATGGTTACTGCTGTTTTAGAGGCTGGGTCACTTTTATAGTGGAAAACACGGAGGAAGGAAGAGGCTAAAACAATAGAACGAAGAAGCAGAGCCAGTGGCATAGAAGTCTCCCAAGACCAACTTGCTGGGGAAGGAGATTATTCTGATTTTGAAAGGCAATCCCTCTATGATGAATACACACTTGATTTATGCTACATGGCAGCACTAAATGCTTGGGATTGGATTGAAGAAATAGGAAAGAAAACTGAATTCTTCACAAAAGTAATTCAAAGCCCCAAAGAAACTTTTACAAACTTTTTGCAGAGATTATCTGTAGCTGTAAACATAATGATACCAGATTCAGAAGTTTGGCAAATAATAATTGAATCACTGGCTTTTGAGAATGCAAATACACAATGTAAGAAAATAATTAGATTGTTTAAAGCATGGTCAGCACCCTTGGAGGTTTGGATTCATGAGACAATTTAGAGCCTTATGATGGTTATGATAACTGGGTAGGAGAGGTGATTTCTAGAGGTAAAATAAAACGTTAAAAAGTTAAATGTTACAATTGTGGAAGGCAAGGACACCTAAAAAGAGATTGCAAACAAGGCATTCTCAAAAACAGTGCCTTTGTTAGGAAAAAAATCTCAAGAGAATGCCCCTCCCTTCTGGAGAATGCAGAAGGTATGGATGGCAAAGGGAGATATTGGACTAATGAGTGGAGATCAACAAGGGACAGATAAGGTAACTTTCTACCTTTCGGAAATGATTTCAAAAGCCCCCATATCCAATCCAGTTCAATCTTACCCTGCCATCATGGAGGAAACACCTTCCCAGAACAATTAAAGAATTTAAAAGACATACTACACTGAGTGAGAGAAAATATATAGAAAAGAAAAAAACTCAGGAAAAATTATAAAGCAAATATTTTGGCAAGCTTCTATTAATGAACAAAGACCAAAGTTAAAAGCACAAATAAAAGATGTTATTATTGTAAGTTTATTGGACACAGGGGCAGATGTAAACTGGTTTCTGGGAGAAATATTAGATGGTATTATGAGAAACAGTCACAAACTATCCAGGCTGTACAGAAACAAGGCACAATATCCACTGATTTTTTTTTTTCTTTTTGAATAAAGTCTTCTACAACATAATCCAAGTGAAAATGTAAAGACATATGTGGAAAAGATTTTGAATTGTTTTTTAAGGGAAAATTAAGACTTCATCAATTGACAGGAATAGATCAAGCAGAAATTGTTAAACTTTTAACTAATGAAGAAATTGACCAATTATGGGCAGAAAGTGAACCTTGGCAAAGAACCTGCAGTAATATTTTGAGCAATATTAACAACAAATATCCTCAAAGCAAAAGAATTGAATTTTTAAAGAAAAATAATTGGATTCTTGCCCATGTTGTACAAGATAAAGCAATTTCTGGAGCCCCTACATTTTATACCGACGTAAACAGAAAAGGTAGGTTAAAAATCAGAAAATGTAAGTGGTTCAAAGCCCTTAGAATTCTGTTCAAAAGTCAGAATTATATGCTATCCTGATGGTATTAATGAATTTTACTGAACCTCTTAACATAGCCACTGACACTCAGGATGCAGAAAGAGTTGTTTTACAAATTGAAACTGCTGATTTTATTAATGATAAGTCAGAATTAACTTCATTATTTATTCTGTTACAAGAAATAATAAGGACTACAAATCATTCCTTCTATATAACACACGTTTGATACCATATGGGTCTGCTAGGTCCTTTAGAACAAGGTAATGATGAAATTGATTATTCATTGATTAATATTCATTGATATAATTGACTAATAATTGCAAATTATTAATATGAAAGGTGGTAGAGGCCTCAAAGTTTCATAAAAATCATCACATCAATAGCAAAGGATTAAAAACAGATGTCTCTATCACTTAGCAACAAGCCAAAAAAATTATAAAATGATGTCCTACCTGTTCCTTTTATAACCAAACTCCATTGCCAGCAGGGAGTATAATTATTATAATATAAAACATATTACAGGAATGCCACACAAACCTACAGGGCAAGCAGTCATAGAGAGATCAAATCAAACTCTAAAGGATATGCTAAATAAACAGAAAAGAATAACAAAGACCCTTACAAATAGACTACATAGTGCTTTATTAACTTTGAATTTTCTCAGTGCTAATAAGAAAGGAACAACAGCTCCTAAAAGGCACTGGACCATAGAAAATAACAGCTGAGCTAAATCAGCCTGTCTGTTTCAAAATGTACTGACCTCAGAATAGAAGCCAGGATATGTGCTACGTTGGGGAAGGGGTTTTGCTTTTGTTTCCACAGCTGAAGAAAAGTTATGGGTACCATCAAAATTAATAAAGACTCGATTTGAACTGGAGAAATTTCATGAAAATAAGAATTGATGGCTTACCCACCCATATTACAATTCTTTAAGTTGTAAGAAAAAAAAAACGTCAGGGCAGGTTTTTGTTTTTGTCTTTACAGAAAACCAGGAATACCCATCTTCAAGACGTTAAAAGATCTTGGACATCTAGATGTCTGCAACAGAAGAAAGGCTATCCAGAAAAATTCACAAGCACAAAAATATCAAACCCATTGGTACCAATATACTTTATAGGGTAAAATCTTATTTCTTAACCTCTGTATCTCTTTATTTGTAGAAAAAGTTGAAGTCCCAGTTTAATTATTATTTAAAGCTGGCTTTAAAGTTGGAGTATGGCTCTCTCCTTCTCTAAACCCAAGCATACTTGTTAAAGGAAAATGCAAAATCTCTGTATCATCTCAGAAGAGCCACTTGATATGGGACAGAAGAATAAGTAAAAATAAAGAGACTATTCTATTGTTACTAATCCTATGCTGAATAAATACTTATATATTTAGCTTCCTGTACATTGTGTGGGGTTTTAGTCTCATCAGTTTTCTACAGTAATCCATGTAAATGCCTAATTGCAAACTTGAAGTATCAAAAAGGAAGATGGAGCCCCACAATGATGATTTCATATGGACAATGACAAAGCAAGTAGGCCAACAAACACCAACCAAAGATCAGATTTGGACTACAAACAGCTCAGGACAATTTTGAGGTAGCTAGCTGAGATGAACCAGCTAAACAGACTACTCTAGCCAGGATTTGATACAAACCCTGTACTTTCCCATTATGCAGAGACTGGATAACAAATGATACAGCTACTTATTTCAGGACTTGACAATTAACAAAACTTTTCTTTTCAGGATCCCCTAAAGATGCCATTGCCACCAGACAGCAGGAAGTAAATTTAAGAACATAGTGCCCACATTCTCAAGAGGTGGGGTGGGTAGCTTTTGGTCTTTCAATGAGTTATGAATGATTGTCATTGTTTAGGGTAATTGGTTAAAAATTATTATTGGTTATGGTAAGAAAAAAAGCTAAACAAGAGATTATATTCAAGGTTCTTGTTTAAAAAAGAAAGAAAAAAGGGGATATAGATATGATAGGATATAAGGGTAGATTATTGAATCTACTTTTATTTTATTTTATTTTTTTTGACAATGGAAGACACTTTATTTTGTTTTTTAAAAATCTTCTCTGAACATTTCAACTCTGTAGAAATCAAATGCAAAATATGTGCATTTTTAAATTAGCATATACTCAACTATCACACTCTCACTGTAGGAGATCACAACAATCTCCTACAGTGAGGAGGGGTGTGTGCCAGTCTGTATACACAATTATTTCCTGGTGGGAAGCACACTGGACTAACTGGGGCAACCTGGTCTCCATCTGCCCCTGCAATGCTGGAGCAAATTGGAATGGGGAGCTCTCAGGAGTGGGACAGGCATCACCAGTTCCTTATTGTGAAAGGAACATCAAAGACCACTGCCCAGGGAGGCTAGTCTCAGGAATAAAATTGCTCAAATTTAGCTGTATATATACCTATCTACATGTGATCTATCAGCTAGAGATAAAAAAAGAGCTGTATAAGATTTGAAAACCTTAAAATCACTCCAGTAAATTGGAAGAACACCAGCAAATTCACAATGGCTCAGGGGTTGGCCAGAGCCAAGCCTGCTTCAGAGCTGAATGCTGCCTTTCTTTGGGAAAACCCCACTAGCCTATAGATCCCAAACAGGAACATCACAACTGCCTATAGCTAAAGATTGTTACCAGTTCACAAGGAAGTGAGTTTCAAATGTCTGCCCTACTCCAATCTCTGATTCTGATCCCTACCCCCCCCCCAAAAAAAATCCAGAGGTGAGTAATTTACACAGGAATCATGGATGCTCGGCTGAGTACAACTAAAGAAGCATTTACCCAGTGGGCACATACCACCTTTGCCCACCCTAGTGCAAAAAGACTGAGAGCCCTGGGAACCAGTGAAGAAGGCTTAGATGGGGTCAAGGGAACCGCACCTAAATTTCCTTCTGAAATGAACTTGAGGAGGGGGTGTGAGATTCATGGTCAGCGGGCACCAAGACCACAGCTATAAGATATGAGGGCTGAGGCCTCCACCTTGTCACTGGGGTCACTGCAGACCTCACTGGAGGTAGGTGTATAATTTATTGTAGGGAAGGGCAGCAGTTCTCTACCCATGTGAGGCAGAACACAGGCATTATCAGTCCCATACCTGAGGCTCTCAGCTCCACCCTATCAAATGGAGACCACCCCAGGAAAGGACATAAGCCCCCCCTTGGAAGACTAAAGGACCCAGGGCACTTTTATAAATACCATATCATTAATTTCTTTCACCATGTTGAAACACACAGAAAGTTGAATACTCCTTAAAAATAAACCTCAAACTCTGTATATACAGTACAGTAAGGGGGTATGCAAACAGGAAAGGACATCAGTCCTATTGTGGAGTCCACTTTCCAATTGTTGAGCAGAGCTCACCAACACCGTGGACTGATTGAGTGGAGCTGGCAAGATGGCATTCAGCTAATACTGGACTTGGCTCCCTTTTGATACCAGTTGTGGGGAGGTAGGGGTGGAGACATCTGCCTAGGGATCCTTGTATCGGGAGCAGGAAAAGGCGAGCCATCAGAGAGGCCCGGTATGGCAGGAGGGCTCATTTCACAAGCCAGCAGGCCTCTAGCTCGCCACTCCTGGTGGGCATTTGAAGGTGACCCAAAGGTTCCCAGTCCAAGCTGGCACTGCAGCGGGAAGGGTGGGTGTGGCAAGAGTCCCACACACAGAGACCTTTCAAAGGAACCAGAACCAGAACCCAAACCCAAACCACCTGAGCAGGGAATGCAGGTCAGAGAAATGACTGAATGGAAGTGCCACCCTGTCCTGTCCTTCAGACCACACTGCAGCTACAGGTTGAGTGTGATCTCAGTGTCAGGAGCAGTGACCCTAGCTGCTTCCATAGCCAAGCTCAGGTTTCTGCTTCTGACACCACTCTGCTACGTCTTGACGGGACCAAGCCAGGTCAGTGGTGTAGCCCTTGTAGCAGAAGATGGGGTGGGGCCTATCTATCTGTACACGAGATGGGAGAACTGAGAAGATTTATAGTTCAGCTGGTTGTTGGGCATGAACTTGTGCAGCTCACTCTTTCTGCAGCAAGGGTCATAGTGGTAAGCGCCAAGGCAGGCATCACAGGAGACTTTTGAACACTGGGTGCAGGTATTGGTGGCACCTACATGGTTACAAAAGCCACAGCGGGAGGTGGCTGTAGTAGAGGGCTTGGACTTTGAGTGGACAGGTGGCAGCCGGTCAAGGCCCTGAGTCTGGCCCACATACTTCTCCCGCATCGGTGCTCCATGGACCAGGCTGTCATGAGCAGAGGCCTTGCTGGGAAAGGCGCTGGGCTTGGAGACCAAAGGACAGACAAGTAGACTGTCACAGCACTGGCAGAGAGAGGAGCCGCAGGGCAGACCGCAGTTTTGGCACTTGGAGAGAGCAGACTCTTTGGTGGGGGGGTGAGCGCTTGTGGTAGATGGGGTGGGCATCATTTTTGACGAGCCATACGTCCGGCCGCAGAGCATCCTGCCTCCTGTATGTGGCCCTGGGTTCTGAGTCTGTATACAGGTCCACGTCATCCTGAGCAGAAAAGTACGTACTGCATAGGAGGCCAAGGCCATTGATGGGAGAGATAGATGGAAGAGATCAGGGCTACCATGGGGGGAGCTGGACACAGTGAGCAAGGAGGGGGATGGGCGGATGATCTCATCCTTTAGGTCATCCCCTACATCCATGGCCAAGGGCTCCTTTCGCAGACTCATTGAGGCCTTTGAGGGGAGCTTTTTGCTCTCCCAATAGCTGTCATAGGCATTCACTGACCTGGAGGGTTTGGTCACTTGGGGCTTGTAGTAATCCTTGGCTGCCCGCTCACTGGCTGACTTCTGAAGTGACACACGGGCCATGGAAGTGGTCAGGTGCTCCATACTCTCAGCCCGCTGACACAGAGCATCTGAGCACCCATGAGCATCTTCTGTGCTGTTCTTGCGTTCCGTCACCACATCCAGCTCTGAGTAGCCTTTGTCTTTTACCTTCGAATGGATTCCCAGCATCTGTTCACATTCAACCTTGACCAAGAAGAGCTCAAAGGAGACCATCTTCACCTGGAGGGGCTCCACAAGCTCCTTGAGCTTGTACGCAGTTCCCAACTCAGGCTCGTAGCCCATGAACCTCAGAATGGCTCGGCTGTCTTTCTCCAACAATGTAGACTTGACATAGTAAACAAAAGGGCCTGTGTAGGTCTTGATGCTGCGAAATTCCTTCTTCCAGGGGAACAGGAAGAGGTTGATGGCCACCGTCTCTAGCATGCTGAAGGCGCAGTGCAGAGCACTCAGGCTGGAGCTGCTCAGTGAGCAGAGAGGGCTCTCCACCACTTCATAAAACTTTATCAGCCGAAATCGATGCAAGGGGTCCACCTTGTGCAGGCTGAGCAGGGTGGCAGCTGCCACTCGCAGGTACTCATCACTGCCGGGCTGCTGCTTGCCGGGGGGTGGTGTCCACTTTGCCCTCATGGAACTGCACGTACTTTCGAAATAAATCATCCTTGTACTTCGTATCCATTGAACTGGGCTTCCCCAATCAAACCCAAGGGCTACCTCATCTCCCCCATGGCTCTGGGACCAGAGGCTGGCATATCACATGAGGAACTCACATGGTGCCCATGGACCAGCACATGCTCTCTCTGAATCTTCAGACCAAAAAGGGGGCCACGATTCTGTTTCCACCTGCTTTATATTCCTGTCTCCACCTCCCTACTGCTGTTATTAAAGGCTTGCACCACAACCACCACCTGGCTCTGTTTCTCTTTTAGACTGGTTCGATCTCATGTATCCCTGGATAGCCTTGAACTCCTGATCTTCCTCGAATCTACTTTTAAAAAGGAATTTCTAGCCTTAAATTTTTCATTGGATGAGGCTTTTGTATATTGTATACAAATTGTATATATTGATATAAAGTTGAGATTAATTTTGTTACTGTACATATATCTCTATGCTTGCTCAAGGTATTATACCTATACAGTTCATCTAACAATGTAACATAAATTGCTCATCTCTGAAAGTTATTATTATCAACTAATTAAGATATAAAGAAACACAAGTTAGTAATTAGACATTACAATCAAATTTATACACATATTAGTATGTTTTCTCATACTAATCAAATATGAGTTTTGGGGAGGTGCTTAGCATTAGTATCCATGTGAATTTTAGGCCATATATTTGATTTCTCAGAATCAAAGCAAGATATATTTTAGATAAACAGATCTTCAAACACTTCAGAGATCCAATATAATATGGCATTTAAGATATTTTAATAACATGGGTTCTTATTATTTTTATGACAATTAGAAATCTGCTGCTGGCAGCACCAATCTACTTCAGAGAAGATTATGGACATCAAAGAAACTCCTCTATATGATTTGATCTTCTTTGTGAGAAAAGTTAGCCATTGGGCAAGAAAGTACTCTTGCCTTGACTGCTGACAGAGTGATGTTCAAAATGAACAAGCAGGAGACACACACACAAAAGAATTGCTGAACCTTGCCAAGACAAGGTAGAAAGGACTTTGGGAATATATTGCTGCACAGAGAAGTCTGTCAGACATGCTAGGCCTGTAGGATGAAAATAGATGCTTCAACAATACAGAAGAACCTTGGGTCCAGGCAGCCAGCTGTTTCAACTTTTTGTAAGTTGCTTGCTCACTCATGCTATTTAATTAGTTAATATTCTTTTCTTCTTTGGAATCTGAGGGAGCTGAAGATGAGACAGTTATAGTTATAGTTTTCTAGTGGCAGTTTTAGAAAAGAAACTCACTTAGAAGTTGAAGTATATAAGTTTGAGAGACATCAAAATATAGTTTTTAGTTAGTAATACAAGTTAGATAGAAAGTGAATTAGGTACAATCCTTTGCACTCATGAAAACAGGATAAATAATGAAATATTTTCTTTGAATTTGTCAATTGTTAACATACTGGAGATTCCTCATGTAATTATTGTTTTTATATATTGTATACAATTATTATACCTGTTGTATATGGTTTTTATTATGTTAATTATAACCTTGTTTTTTATTTTTGAAACTAAAGTCAAGTGCTCACCCAGCATTCAAGAAACCCTGGGTTTGATCTCTGTTGCCACATAAACACAAACCTTTAATCCCACAACCCAAGAAGTGGAGGCATTAGATGTGGAGATTGGAACTTTGAGGTGATCCACAATCAGGTTTATATAGATGCTACCTCAAAAAAAATAAGACTTAACCATAGAACTGGCAGATGTGTCTTTTTGTCTCTTCTACACAAACCAAGGTCTATTTGCCAGAGTTCATTATACCCAGAATAGTAGTGTCGGATATTTAACAAAAATTTATAAGGAGTAGTAAATTGCAAAGAACAGTTTGAGAACACAATGACACATTAAAACTGACTTAGATATTAAGAAGTTGTTGGTGAAAAGATGCAAATGAGATGAACAGATAAATAAGAAAAGCAGAATGGAAATTCCAAGGAAGAGTAAAAATACTAGTAATCAAAAGCACTAAAAGAGGCAGACAGGCCATTAGTAGCCTGGACATGGTTGAGGAAAGTAATTCTGAGATTGAAAATTTAAAAATGGAAAAGGCTGTAACTAAAAAAAATGCCTTAGTCCATCTAGGAAGGTGCTTATGCTCAATGGAAATGTAGTTTTTAACAGTTTCAGAAGATGGGTAATCCAAGATCAAAGCACCAGATTTTCAGTGTTTGGTGAATGTCTACTTCTGAATTTACAAATGAAATTTGTTTTTGAACACCAGAAAGGCTGTTCATTGGGGCTTCTTCCATAAGGATACTAATGCTAAGCACCTCCCCAAAACTCATATGAATTTTAGGCTATATAAACATCCAGGTGACAACAAAAGCAAGGTAAAATGACTAAAAGAAAAACACTAAGATAATCCAGCAACTTGTTACAAACACAGAAAATGTAAGCATGCATAAAGGCAAAGGGAAAAGAGAAGATATAAAACAACATTTGAAACAATCATAACTAAACATTTCCCCAAACTTACGCTATACACAAAACTACATCGACATCCATGAAGTTCATAGAACATTAAAAATAAATGCTCTCGAGTCTACTCAAAGTTCAGCAAATCACAATAAAGAAAAAATATTTAAATAGACCAGAACAAAAACTATAGCTCACTTACAAAAGAGTAAATAGAAGCATTACATAGGATTTCTCAGAATCAAAGCAAGAGAATAGAGGAAAATATTTTAGCAAAAAATGTCACCAAAGTAGAATTTTGTGAAATTATGTTCAAATGGAACTAAGAAGAAAATAAAGATTTCTTCAGCTAAATAAAAACTGAGGGGGAGTTTTGACAGTAAGCCTGCTCTGCAAGAAATATTAAAGAAGCTGTTCAGAGCAACACAAAATGATATAATTCAGAATTTCAGACATACACAAAGAAATGCAGAGCATACAAGATGAGGATGAGTAAGTGATGGCAAAATAAAAACTTTCATTTTTCTTATTAAGTGCTCTAGAGTATAATTTTCAAAATTGCAGCAGTAACTATACACAATTATGAATGCTTCTGTACATGTGAAATGATGATAGCAATGATGCATGGCATGGAAATATTTTGTTCTTGTAGGATACTTGCTTAATATCAGACCATGTAGAAAAAAAGTATAACTGATATACTGAGGACGGGAAAATATTAGACAATGCTTAAAATCACATAAAGAAGAAACAGTATGGAGGATAAAGAGCAGGAGAAAACAAGGACAATTCAAAAAAAAAAAAAAACGGCAGCAAATATTGTAGGTATTTATCCAATTGTACCAATAATCACTTCAAATGTCATTGTTCTAAATACCAGTCAAAAGACAGAGACTGTCACTAGAATGAATCAAAAAAGCCCCTAGTCATGTATGATTGCACACATCTATAGTCTCAGGACTCATGAGTCCATTGCAGGAAGATGACTTCAAGTTTGAGGCCAGTATGGTCTACATATTAATTTATTTGTTAACGAGCAGTCTACAGTCCAAATTTAAACACCAAAGCAAACACTTCGAATGTTTCCACAAAGTATTCAGTACTTGGCCTTATCTAACCCCATGCTGTGAAATAAATAAAAAACATATAACAGGCATACATGTAAACTAAACTGAATTATGAACTTAGTGTGTCTGCAAGACATTTGTGATTAAAGTACAATCACCAAAATTATTAGCCCCACAACTTATTCATATGTACAGCAAGTTACTTATTACTTGTGATACATAATAAGTTTTGGGGGCTGGAGAGATGGCTCAGCGGTTAAGAGCACCGTCTGCTCTTCCAGAGGACCCGGGTTCGATTCCCAGCACCCACATGGCAGCTAACAACTGTCTGTAGTTCCAGTTCCAGGCAAACACCAAGGCAAATAAATAAAGTTTTTTTTTTTTTTAAAAAAAAGTTTTGAGCTGGCCTAGGTTACATAATGAGACCTTTTTTGAAAAATCAAAACAACAACAATAAGCAAACAAAATCACTCCAACCATACCAAGACTCAACTATATGAACCATAAGAAAGATATTTTAAATGTAAAACCTACATAGATAAAAAGAAAAGAGAAGAAAAAGATAACACCATTTTAATAGTAATTAAAAATGAAAGTATGTATATGAATTTAAGCAAAGCCAACTCCAGAGCAAGGAAAGTTATCAAGAATTAGGACGGGGGCTTGTTAAAGGGGCCTGCACTTAAGGCATCAGTCTCTTTAATGTGTAATATGCTAACAGCAGAGCCTCAAATTATGTGAAACAACAGCTGAGGGAGATGTAAAGTGAAGCAGAACTAGCACTCCTCTATAAGACATGGATGAGGTCAGAAAGCAGAAAATCTGGAGGAATGTAGTTGAACTCAATACCCCTATCAATCAACTAGATAAAATTGACATCTGCATAGTATTTCATTCAACAAGAGCAAATTGCAAATTTCCAAACTCACATGGTAGTGTCACTAAAAGAGACCATATCCTAGGTCATAAATTGTACCTTAGTTTCAAAAATAGAAATTATACAATGACTGTTCTTAGAAAACAATGACATTTAACAAAAAAATCTACAATGAAGACAGTTGAACATTCTCCAACACTGGAGAATGAATAACTTACTTTTAAATTATATACATGGGTTAAAGAAAAAAATTTCAATTTAAATGCTTCAAGTCATATCAAAATGAAGACACAATTTATTTAAATAAGTGAGTGTGGCAAAGTGGTACTTAGAGAGAAATTTGTAGGAAGAAATGCTTATATTAGAAATAAAAAAAGATGTATGATCAATTATGAAACTTTCTATCTTAGGAAACTAGACGGGAGAAGATTAAATTAAACAAGTTAAATATTAGCTTGTTAACAGTTGGCAGTTTCTTATAACATTAAATATATACTTGTCATAAAACTGAACAGTTGTGCTTCTTGGTGTTTATCTAAACAAACTGAAATTTAATGCCCATCCTTCCATCCTGTGTTTGCATAATTATAGTCCCTTTACTCATAACTACTCAAACTTGGAAGCACAACAGATTTCCTTTAGTGGGTTAATGGAGAAATAAATTGACATATTCTGGCAATGCATTATTATTTTGTGGTAAAAATAAATGAGTCCCCAAACCAAGAAAAGTCACAGAAGAAACAAAGACACTGAAATAAGCATATTTAAAAATATTCCACACTAGTTGATTCCAATTACATGACATTCTGGAAAAGTAAGTATCATGGATACAGTAGCAAAAAGTAGCTAACAAAGGCTACGAGGGACAAGTGAAGTACAGGCAGAGCACAAACTTTAGGGCAGTGAGACATGTCATTATACATGCATTCATACCTACAGAATGTTGTACGTAATACACACACCAGAGGAGCCCTTATGTAAGCCATAGACTTCCAGTGACGATGTGCTAATGAAGGCTCATTGATTGATACAAATGCATCATTATGGTAGGAGAGGTTGATTAGGGTTGGCACAGGAGACTGCTTCTATAGAGATCAGGATTATATAGGAAATCTATTTTCTTTTCCATTTTACTGTGAACCAAAAGATGAAAAAATCCTTTAAGAAATAATTAATAAATATGAAGATGCATGGAGAAACCTACGTTAAATGTCATTATCTATAAGTTTGTGCAAATTTTCAAAGTCAAAATTATAAAGCCTATTTGCAAATATTTAGTAAGAGAATTTTTCATTAATCTAATAAACATTTATTGAGTACTCTCTGTATTCCAGGCTTATGACTATGGTAAAAATAGGTGATTACATTAATCTCTACTGTTCACCTACAACCTTAAAGGAAACATTTTCTTTCTTATGGTGTTAGGGAACAAACCTAGGGCCATGCATATGTTAGGCTAGAGCCTCACTACTGAGCTATACTCCCATTCCCCCTCTTAAAAATGCCAGTAAAACATGGAATCTGGAAAAGAAGATAGCAAGTTGGACCCAAATTACAAAAATTGTACATTAAGTGTGTAAGTAGGTTAAAAGGCACCTGGACAAAGATGTAGATTTTCTCAGTTATGTATGAGGAGGGTTTCTTTTCTTTTCTTTTTTTGATTGGTAGAATGTAAAAGAAAAATAATGAACTCAAACAATTCAAATTACCTATTATAACAAATGATGGAAGAATCTAGATTTCAAAGGAAAGCTTTTGAAACCAGAAAATATGTGACAGTCATGACCACTGCAGGCAGCCCCTGGAAAGGCAATGACTGAAGCTATTAAAGTGAAGCTGAAGATGCAGTGGAGATCTCAGGCTGTTTGAGATGTCAGGAACATAGAGTGCTCATTGATGAAAACTACAGTTGAGAAGCAGACCCAGCCCAGGAGAGTGACTGTGTGGGCTGCAAATGGCAGGATTTAATGTCTGTCTTGACATATTTTGCTCCTTTTGGTCATATCGCTCCTTTCTACTCTTAGTGGAAATAGCATCATCCTGTATATGGGCTGCTCTCATGAAGTCACAAGGGAAAAAGAAAGGCACACTTCAAGAATTCCTCTCTCTGCTTCCTGCCTACCATGTTGCAAACAGTTCAACTATGCTTTGTCATGATGAACCAAAACCTCCAAAACCTTGAGCAAAAAGCAATCTCTACCCCTTAAAAGATGAGTTAAATATTGAAAGAAACTCCTTGTTTTTAGGCAGAATCTCAGGAAAGCCAGACTGGCCTTGAACTCATTATATAGCCACCTATGATCTTGTACTCTGGTTTCTCTTGCTCCTCCTTCCAATGCTGAAATTACAGACATATGCTACCATGTCTGGATTTAAAGAGAACTCTATCCAGAGACTAAGACCTATCTCATTCCTAAAAGGAATCTGCCTTTAGGGAGAAATGAGTTTAAGTAAATGTCTTGAACCTAAGAGTATTCCTATAGTTATTAGGCTACTATGGTTAGATTGTCTAACTAAAGCAGAATGTGGCATTGTAATAGGAATGGTTTCTCAGTATCCACATTTGTTTTCAATGAATGGTCATGCAATTTTCTTGATATGGTAGTTTTAAATCTCACATTTCATTTTATCAATTATAAAAGACCTTTTCTAGGGCACATCCATTTTGTGTAGTTTTATAACTGATTTTAATTACTACTGCATCCACACAGATTTTATGTCTTTGAAGAGAAAGCCATTACACAGAGACTTGCATTCCCAGATCTCTAAATATTATCTACTCATGCAATCTCATAGTGGCTAAAATATTTTCCATCATGCATTCCGAGCATCAAAGGAAGATGAAACAAGTGATTTGTGTATCAACAAAATGGTACAGGAAAAAGAACATTAACCATCTGTTAAACAGAGGAAGCAGGATTTGTTTTTTGTTTTTGTTTTTTTGGTTTTTTTGTTTTGTTTTGTTTTGTTTTTTTTGCTGTATCTGGACCAAGGACAGTATGTCAAGCTGGCATTGGTCTGCATAAGCATACAGGTTAAATCATGATTCCTAAAAATGGACAGTTGTTTCTTTCTGCTTTGGTTTGAATGTCATTTGGTGATCTACATGGCTCAAAAGACAATAGTAACATTCCATCTTCATCCTTTTATTTCGTCACATACTACAGTGCTACAGCCCAGTGGTTATGCTCATGTTCTACTTGTCACATGGAGATGCACACTAAGCAAAGGGTAGAGATTCAGGAGAGTGCTTAGAGGTATATTCTATAGTTTAAATGTGAAAATTTTTCCCTTGCAGAAAATGAAGAGGAGTGCTTCGCTTGGTGATGAGCACTGACAGGAGCAAGAACAAATAATCTCAGTTTATACCTGTCACTGAGCAAAAACCAAAACAAACAAGCTAATGGTCACATACAATGCTGGGGGAGAGGGCTTCTCTCAACAAATTTATTTCCTACTCTCTGAAATTAAGGTTTTTCTCATTTTAATGAGGACACAAAGTCATTTCTTTCACTGACAATATTAATTGTGCTTGTTCCTGAAGTTGGAGTTTTTTTTATATGGTCATGACATGGAAAATATTCAATATTACTTTTGGATACTATGTTTGAATAGGTAAACCCATCAATCTTGATACTGTACAGCATAGTTTGCATTCCTATTCTGCTATCATTAGCTTTCAGCTTCTCTTTTCTGACAATTCCCTGTGTGGGAAATGTTTTTCTTTACACCAATTGCTTCTTAGATCTGAAAGCTGCCAGTTTCTCCTGACAATATGAAAATACGAAGGCAGCTGTGAACATCTCCTCCTAGAGGAGCTAGGAACTCAGAGATCTGTCTGTACAATGAAGGACCAAAACAGACTTTGTGCCATTAAAAATTTTTGGTGGTGTAAAGGAAATAAACAAACAAACAAAACTAAGTAATAACAAATGCATTCAGTGAGTCAGCTACCTTTGGAAAGCTTAATTATAGGAAATACTAAAAATGCTGTAAAATGATAGAAAGAAAATGTGTAATATTCCTTTCAAGGATCACTAAAAATAGGAGTCATAGCAATTCTCAAAGGGTAAAAAGCTAAAAACAACAGACAGGGCAATGATACAATCCATAGAGGTGGCTGCAAAGTGGTTCAGGGAAAATCTCAAGTGTTTTCCTTGACCTCATAAAACCTTATTCTCTTTTCCTCTATGTCATTATCTCTCTCTACCCAGTCTTCTGCCAGCATGAATGCATTTGGAACATCATGATTCCCTTCTTTAACATCTACATCCATCCCTCTGTCAAATACAAAATCCCCTTTGGTCACTTGCCTCTTTGCCCTCCATCACTCTAAGATTCTGTTCTCCTTAAATCTTTAATCTTTTGTAGTGGCCAATTTCATCCAGTCAGTTAATTGTGTTTGGAAAGATTCTGTTGCAATCTCCTCAGCACCCTACATTTCTTCAGCCTCCTAGAGAACTTTGACCAAGCTGATGATTCCAGTTTGTAACTAATGATCACTTCACTCTACTTTCTCTGCTCTTTCTCTTGGTCTTCAGAGTACTTTAAAAAGAAGTTGTGGAATTAGGTAGCTAGATTAATATGGAATCATGTTGGTCCTTGATGATGAGATCTCTCAGCTTTATTCCTTCCTTCCATGCTTCCTAAAATGTGTACTCAATACCTATTCTCTCATCTTCATAGTCTTATTTCTAAATAGCTTCTGTGATTAATGGAACACCAGTCTCTTACTATATACAGAAGCCTAGGCTGCATACATACTTTCAGATTCTCTTTTCATCTCAGAGAAAGTTATCATTAGAATGTGAACTGTTCTGAGTTTGAGTACCATTTCATTTTTTTTCAAGGACTTCATTTCCATAATTACCCATAAATGTTGCCACATTGTCAAGTATTAAAGAAGGCTCTTTGTTCATGACATTCTTTCTTCTTATTAAACATCAAAAATCAATTTTGAAAGGACACATTTGTGATCCTGGAACTCAGGAGGAAGAGACAGAAAGAGTACTTTAGGTTTGAGATCACCCTAGGCTACATAGTGAGTTTCAGAGAAATTTGGATTACTCAAAAAGACCCTGTACACTGTGAATATGTGCTGCTACCACCGATTAATAAAGAAGCTGTCATGCCCTATGGCAGACAGGTTATAGCCAGGCAGGAAATCCAAAGAAAGATACAGGGTGAATAACAACAGAATCAGGAGATGCTGAGAGCTGCCAGGGGGGCAAGATGTGATAGAACACAGGTAAGTCTTAAGAAACATGGTGACACATAGATGAATAATTAATGGTTAATTTAAGATGTAAGAACTAGCTAGCAAGAAGTCTAGACATAGACGAAACAGTTTTAATTAATATTAAGCCTCTGTGTGATTATTTTACAAGCTGCTGCAGGGTCTGGAAGGGCTGAGAAACTTCTGTCTACAAATGGTGTTCAAAATGGGACCTAAGAAAGCATAAAAAAATTCTGAATACACAGAAATGGAGCCACATTTGGCTTTTTAGTCTCATGCCAGAAGCAGCACAGAGATGCATTTCCTGACAGCTGACTGCAAGATGGAGCTGGCCACCAGTCATCACGAGCTAAGTGGTGTGGCAGACTCTTGTATTCTCTCAAGGGCTGCTCCAATAAAAAGAGGCTTCTCCCATCTGCTGTCTATGGGTATGGGGGCACAGCTGTGGGCTTAAAAACACAGCTCCATGGTACTCAATATTGCTTCCCAGAATTGGGGAGGTACTTGTGACTCACTGGTACCTGCATCATGTTGAAAAGCTGAGTGGAGTAGAGCCAGCAGACAATGCTGTACTTTCATCCATTTAAAAACTCTCCTGGTCTGAAAAAGATTAGAGATACACAATAAGAAGCAGATGAAAAGAACCTCTAAATGGGTTACATGTATTAAAAATGTAGAAAGTCTTTGGAGAGAGAAACATGAGTATAGGTAGTTATAGAAGAAAATAGTTTTAAAAAATAAAGTCTTCAAAGAGACAATCAAAGTAATATAAAAGAAATAAGCCACATAAAGTTGGAAAGTATATAGAGAGTTTGAGTTATGTATATTATTGTTTTCTTTGAATTTTTTGACTGTTAATGAGGTAATTGCAGAGAGACAATAGATTGTAGGGGTTGCTAAATTAAACCAACATATATATTTTAACGGTATCTTAACTTCAAATTTTGGGTCTAATGATATGCTGCCTTGGAAAAGAGGTTCTGCTTTTGTTTTCACAGAAGATGAAAAGGTATGGATCTCTTCCAGGCTAATATGGTTGGATGGGCCAAGAACCCCAGAAAGGTCTCCAATAACAGACATGGCCCAGATGATCCAACATCCAAAACAGCTTCAAGGCAAATGGCTGAGAGATACAGCCTCATAGACTAATACAGTCAAGACAGTCATAATTCTAAATTTTCTCAGGATCCCTATAAGATTGCCAGTATCCCCCAAGCACCAGGAAGTAGTCTAAAAAACTATGCCCAAATTCACAAAGTATTGTTTATAAATGTATTTTAAAGAGAGTTGATTATAAATGGTTAATGCTCATAGTCAATCTCTTTTTAAAATAAAGGGGGGTATGATATAAAAATGATGATAAAAAGATAGATTATTAAATCTACTTTAATCCAAAAACCAACTATTAATCTCAAAATACTTTACATTGGTATGGATTTTGGTTTATTGATACAAATTTAAGGTCAATTTTGTTATACTATATGTATATTTCTACTCTGGTTTAAGGTATTATGTTTATGCAATAATTTAAAATTGTAATGTATAATTAAAAATACAGTTAACAATTAGTCATCTATGCTAATAAAATTTATAAACATGTTAGTTAAGTTTGCTAGGTATACAAAGATATTTTAATTAGGTAGGTAATTTTCAAACATTTCAACAACCGATAGCATGTGGCATTTCAAATATTTTAAGAACTTAGACTTTTCAGGACAGAGAGATACATCTGATCCTGGCAGCACCAATTACTTCAAGAGGATAATTAACATCAAAGAAACTCCCTATGGAGTTTACTTTCTTTATGGCAAGAGTTAGCCCTGGGCAAAAAAAGTGCTCTCACCTCAATTATTTGACAGTATGTTATATAAACTGGACAAGCAGGATGCATAGGAAAATGACCACTGAACTTTGCCAAAATAAGGTGAGATGGTCCTTCAGGTTTCTGCTTCACAGAAAAAAAAACCTGCCAAACATTCTGCAGGACACAGAAATAAATAAATGAGTGATAAATTTTCTTCAAATTTTCTGCTTGGTAGAAATGTCTGCTAGACATCCTAGGCCTGTAGGTTGAAGATGGATGTCCCAACATTGCAAAGGAACTCTGGGTGACTGTCCAGGCAGCCAGATGTCTCTGTCAGGAGATGTTGAAAACTGCCAGGGCAGCAAGATGTGATGGAACACAGGTAAAGCCAAGAGACACATGGTGATAGATAAATAATTAAGGGTTAATTTAAGATGTTTTCCAGCAAGAAGCCTGAGCCATAGACCAAAGTGTTTGTAATTAATATTAAGCCTCTGAGTGATTATTTTATAAGCTGCTGAGTGCTAGGCAGGATTGAGAAACTTTTGTCCACACCTGCTTCCTCAATGCCTCCTCCTCATCAACCCAAAACATAATGACAACACAAATCCTTTAATTTTAGTCCACTTATATGAACTCTGTTTTGTGGATCACATTGTGTTCCTCCCGTCCTCACAAAGATGTTTAGGCTCTATAAGAATGGGATCTTACCTAGTAACAGGGCATTTAATCAAGAAGTAATCAAGTTACAGTGTAGTCATCATGGTGGGTCCTGACTTTATGATGGGTGCCCTTACAGAAAGGAGAAATTTGGGCAGAAAGACAAATACATTTCATAGGAGCATAAAGGCAGATATTGGGGTAAAATAGCTTCATGTCAAAGAATGCCAACGATTGCAGCCAAATAGCCAGAAACGGTAAGGAGGCTAAAACAGATTATATCCCAAAACAGATTATATCCCACAGCCTTCAGAAGGAACAACTCTGCTGATACTTACACCTTGTGTTCCTAGTCTTAAAAAAGTAAAGACAACAAATCTGTTTCAAAACACAACTCTATAGGGCAGTGGTTCTCAATCTTTCTAATGCTGAGACCTTTTAATATAGTTCCTCATGTTGTGGTGATCCTCCAGACACAATTATTTTGTTGTTACTTCATAACTGTAATTTTGCTATTGTTATAAATTGTAATGTAAATATATGGCATGCAGGATATCTGATATGTAACCCTTTTGAAAGGGTCATTTCACCCCAAAAGGGTTGTGAGACCCATAGAGTGAGAACTGCGGCTATAGGGCAGGAGAGATGGCTCAGCAGTTAAGAGCATTGGCTGATCTTGCAAAGAACCTGTGTTTAATTCCTGGTACTCATATGGCAGCTTAGAACTATCTGCAGCTCCAGTTCCAGGGAATCCGATACCCTCTTCTGGTCTCCATGGACACTGCATACATGTTGGTCAGAGATACATATGCAGGCAAAACACACATACACACAAAATAAAAAATGATGTTTAAGTCTCCCATAGTATAATACTTTGCTATTGTGGCTCGAGTGAACTAATATACTCATCTGTTCCCCAGTCTCTCAGAGTAGAGAAGATGTCCATTCAATGACCTTTACTTCTCTATCTATACACCAGTCTTACACTAAAGTCATTGGAGTCTATCCTTTTATATACAACTCTAGCATCTTTAATCTCATAATTCCATTGTTTTCTATTCTGTTATTTGTCCAACCTAGTGCCATCACTTGAGCCCAAGTCTTCATCATTTCACAACTCTATTTGTAAAACAGAATCTGTCTGGTTTCTCCTTTTCTAAAATTATCTCCTAAAATGTCGATTTCCTGATGTTTTCATCATACCAGTGCTATGATCTGATGTGCTTATGGTGGCATATCAGTTACTATGCTAAATATGAGCCTGGCATGTATTCTCCTCCAGACTTTAGACCCTTTGTGCCTAACTAGTCTTTTATCCCCAACATATATCATGCCTCTTTCCACCACTGATTCCTTCTACTCATCCACACCACCAGGACACTCTCTTACTTTTGTTCCTCCTATCTAAACCTGTTCCTTTTTCAAGGCCCTGAGCAATTGATACTGGCTGTGGCTATTCTGCATCACACTGATATCTCCTGCCTTGGCTGGATTCTAATTAGCACCTTCTAGGTTAGCATCAATTAGTTTAAATTCATGCAGATTTATTTATGTTTATATTAGTATTTCTCTCAGCTTGCAGAACACTGTAATAACTAATTGGTCAAATTCTTAAAGTGAGAATAATGGAAGTTAGATGGTGGGGAGGAGAAAACAGAGAAGAGACTATTTTGGTTAGAACAATCAAGGAGAATATGTCTGCTTCACTGTTTTCCAAATGGTCCCTAAACCACCAGAATTTAAATAACTGAAGTATCTGAAATATCATTAAAGACATACTGGGTCAGAATCTCTGTATTTCATAAATATTTTTTGATTTTAATTTTCTTCAGCTTTATTGAAATATTACTGATAAAGAGTTATACTCATTTATTCCCAGAGAAATGCACTTTGCACAATTATTTGTGTAATCTAATTAACATATCTATCAGTGAACACAGTTACATGGGAGTTGCTAACACTTAAATGTCCCCTCACAGCAGATTTCACATGTAAAATGTATTATTTATTGTACTGACAGTAGTACAAACTGGATTTCTAGAACATGTATCTCATGACTGATAGCTTGTACCCTTTAGGATACCTAAAATGACTGTTAGGTCGACCAGTCCTGGTAATCACTTAACTGAATAAGGCAAAGGGAATATGTAGAAAGAACAACCCCTCTTAGTTCTTCTGTTTACTGGCTACACAATTAACAATACTAAAACAATTTCACAATATTCAATTTCCTCAGATGTGATTTCCCCATTTAATAGCAAAGCAGTCTTTTTCTTCTATTGCAGGTACAGTACCACAGATATGGGCTAATACATAAATGGAAGAACAGAAATGCTCTGGCACTCCATAGTAGTGTTGCTGGTTTTGTTTTGTTTGAGAAGTAAAAGATAACAAGGGATGCACTATAGGTCCCTGGAATTCAAGTTTGGGAAACACAGTGAGTGAAAACAACAACTTTGAGATCTACTTGCTTAAGCTTTTAATTGGAAACAAGTGATAGCTAAAACATGTAGCTGATTTAGATAAAAACCAAGGAGACTCTTGCTGGCTCACGTCAAGCAGGATTTCTGCAGTTTCGTACTACAGAAGCGAGATAACAGAATTAGATACGATCGAGGGGAAGAAAAATGCACAAAAGTCCTTGAATTAAAATGAATTGAAACCTTCTGGGAGAAAAGCTATTTGGTAAGCTCCATTAAGTCTATTGTAGATAGCTTTATTTGACAAAGTAGCATCCTGGCATGTGGAACAGGAAAGAAAATAGCTATAAGATGATCTGTCAGGGAGTTTCCAGTCTCTGAACGAATAAGATTCTGTGCAGTAGCCAATACAGCTTTTAACTCTGAAGAGATACAGAAGCAAAATGCAATTATATATCCCTAGCAAGTGCATTCAGTTTGAATTTCCCACATACCCTCACCTCCCCCCAAACTCCTCAAACTCTACAATGCATCAAGTGGATGCTCAAAATTATGTTGCATTTATTCCAATATAACAATGTACAAGCAGTGTATATGATGCTGGAGACACTAAGGTGGAGGTAAAACTACAAGTCATAATTAATCTGCTATAATATATCTTAGTGAACCACTTAAATAAATTGAACAGCTCCATTATTATTAAACTATTTTCTTTATTTTGGCTCTATGTTGGTATTATTTATTTGTAGCAATTCAATATTCTTAAATGCTAATCATTGCTTATAATGTATCTAGTATAGTTTGTATGTTTACGAATCAAGTGTATCATAGAGAAAATTCCATTGCCATAGCTAATGGATACCTTTAAAAAGTCTGAGTTGATGGCATTTTTTTCTGTAAGAATTTATGTTTATAGAATGAAAATTCTAATATCCCTTACATGAGACTAGGGCCTCTGACTAAAATATGGGAACTGAGGAATACATATTTGAGTTTTTGAATCAATATGTCCTCCTACCACATGACAAAGACATTAAATTACTTAATATATTTCCATTGTTTACAAATTGCTTGGCATGTAATAGCTATGAAATGACTGGATGAATTAATCTGACCACCACAAAATTGAAGTTAGTTATTATGACACAGAAGATGATTGCAGTGAGCCAAAAAAAAATTAGGACTAGTGCTTTTTTGTTTAAAAAATGTGTAGATTGTATATGATATGTGTATATAGATGTGTACAACCACATGTGTACACAGATACCAGGGAAGAATGTTGGGTGTATTGTTTTTATTGTTTTCCAGTGATTTTTGTATGCTCTCAACCCCCCATAGTGCTAGAGTTACAGGCATTCATAGCCATGCTCAACTTTGTATGCAGTTGATGGGAATTTGAATTCAGGGCCTCATGTTTGCTAAAGCAAATTCTTTTACATACTGAGCCATCTTCCCAACCTAATGCTTTTTTATACTGCACTTTCCTAGAATTAAAGTACTAAGATTGTAATGGTTTGCCTGGTCTGGTGGCAGGTATTCAGTCTTGTGATGATCTTCCATCCATAGCAATTTATGATGAAACTAATGGGTAAGATATTGTCTTATTGTTCATGAAGCTTACCCTCTACTATAGGCCTACTGGTTATCAACACCATAGCTTTTGTCTTATTGTGAGCTCCAGATTATCTTAGACTAGAATAAAGCCTTCACCTAGACAAGTAAACTAACTGTGATAGTTATTTATCTCAGATATTTATTTCTTTGTAGATTTTAACTTTGTCACTTTATGAAAATATTTAATGTTTTTATGCATTAGTCCAAAATCTTAATTAAAATTGTGTATATGTCACTGTGCATATATGTATCTGTGATGTGCATGTATATGGACAGTGGAGGTAGAAATTATTCCTGACTTTCTTCCTCCATCATACTCTACCTTGTGTTTTGAAACAGAGTTTCTTGCTAAACGTGGAGCTTACTGATTGGCTGGCCAGTGCATTCCAGGGAACTTCCAGTCTCTACTTCCTTAGCACTGGAATCACAGGTGTGTGCCACTGTGTTATATTTTAATTTTTATATAGATGCTAGATATTTGAACTTAGGTATACATGTTTGCATGGTAAACACTTAATTGACTGAGCCATCTTGCAGCCCCTAAAAATCTTGACATTTTCTTCCAAATTATATAATCAATTTTGTATTTTTCTTTATGTCCTTTGCTATATATAGTTTATTAATATTTAAATCATATATCTTTTTGTTATTGATTTAGATAGAATGTATAAGTAATCCAGCATTCATGCACATGTTTTCTTACAGTTGACGAGAAGATTAATAAATACAAACCAAATATAGAGTAATGACACCTAAATGTCCAGTGGGGTTCTTATTTTTTCAAAAT
The DNA here is from genome assembly GCA_004025045.1 of Sigmodon hispidus. Taxonomy (NCBI): domain Eukaryota; kingdom Metazoa; phylum Chordata; class Mammalia; order Rodentia; family Cricetidae; genus Sigmodon; species Sigmodon hispidus. The sequence continues at coordinate 72,143 of PVIH01008536.1, forward strand.
GCATACATTTTAAATTAGTCAATTCAGTTGAAAAGGTGATATATGAAGAACACAGAAAAACTCACAGACACAGGTTTGATATTTAGCCAGTGTTTACTCATATAGCCCCATCAATTATTTTTCTATCTGGTGTCCAGTCTGATGATGTATGTCATCTTACAGTGTTTTGAAAGTTTGAAAATGTTGCCACTTCAAGAGAATACTTATTACATAAAACAAGGCTGAATTATCATTACCTGATTCCTCTGTTTCTTTTGTTTCTGCTGTTTCTTCTATTTCATCATCAGACATTTCCATTTCTTCTTCTCTCCTGATTCCCATCAATTCATCATTATGAATGTTGCGAATTTCCTAAGGTTAAAAGATATGCTTTTTAGGGGGGAAACTTGGGAAATGTTGAGAAAATGGACAGAGATATGGGGGCATATTAAAACTCTGAGGGTGCTATTAAACAAAAAGGTAATAGCACACTGAGACTAAATAGTCTCACTAAAAGACACACTTGGCTGTTGCTCGTGTGGAGTTCTGGAATTTTCCTTTAGAATTTTGTCAGTATACCTTCCCGTGTTGGTTTCTTTAATTTTGCTGCTTGTTATTTCCTCTCCTCCAAAAGCTTTCCTTAACTCTAAGTTATGATTTTGTAGTTTTAGAAGATACAACAAAAATGAACTGTTAAGTTTATTAACGTTTAAATCATATATCTATTTGTTAAGAGTAACCTTCTACTAGACAAACTCTCTCATGGACAATAACTATAATAATGTTTAGACAAAAAATACATAATTACTTGTCACTGAGTACTGAACAAATGCAAATGTATTATGAAGAACTGGCACTTGGAAGAAGCAAAAAATAAAAAACCCTATGGACAAGCTTCCCTGGTTTTAAAAAACCTCTTAGTTTGAAAGCAGATAAAAGTCACAGGATAGCTAAATGTTAGTAAAATACCCAGTCTTTATGGCCTAAAGAATTGCAAGAGAGTTGTTAGTGGAAAAGTAGCCACT